>CAHIKZ030004577.1:3750000-3857500 GCA_903632075.3 Acanthosepion pharaonis | reverse complement strand
CCTTAAGGGGCATTTGAACTCATAGATAATGTTCGTTCTTTGGAATTTTGACTTAACTGGCGTGTTGTTATTTTTGAGGATAACGTTAATTGTCTTAAATTTTTTATAATAGATAATTAATTTGATTTTTTTATTCCGGTCAATTGGGGTAGTGTATTTCTTTATAATGTGTCTTAGTGAAGATTCGTCTTGTTTGTAGTTAATGTGCATTTGCTTTTTGTAATAAATGTGTATATAATTTTTGACTGTTCACTATCGTTATTACTTTGGGGAGAAATAGTCTAATTTGGTGGTTTATAAGGTGGTTAGGGAATATATATATATATATATATATATATATATATATATATATATATATATATATAGGGTGCGATGGATAAATTGTAATCTGAATTACGCAAAAATGAAAATAACACTGACATCTCATTTTAAGAGATATATTCACCAAAATTATACAAAAATATCTTGAAATACTAAAGAGTAAATTTATTCAATAAAACCATCATTTGCTTCAACCACGGCCTTCAGACGTCTTCGGAATTTTCCGCAATTCTAGTGGGTGGTCTCGTTGTTTAAGTTGGTGATTGCTGCCATAATCCTTGCCTTCAGTTTAACTTTTGTGTTACAAGGAGTTTTGTGGGTCTCTCGCTCAACTGTACCCCACACATAATAATCAAAGGGGTTTCACTTTAGGGAGTTAGGTGGACATAAGTAAGGGGTAATGTGGTCGCAGAAATTGTCTGGCAGCCATGACTGGGTTCTTCTGCTTGTGTGTCATGTTGCAGAGTCCTGTTGCCAGACACAGGATCTTCCAGCAACCACCCTCGTGACCCAAGACCCACGACAGCATTACCTCATCAAGGCACTTGATGAGGCCCACGCTAACAAATTCGGGATTTCTTTTTTTATCAGAATGAGTTTTCCCTAGTTTCGTAATCACCATTAGACTCATCCAACTCTCCCTGAATCCACTTCACAGAACTCAAATTGACACCCAAACATTCTGATATGTTTGCATTGGAATTCCGGTGAGAATGCCAATGAGTAAAGCAGGCCGAATCCAAATTTCTAGCTGAGTGAATTTCGTCATGGTGGACTTTTTCTCATAGACGGTGCGCTAATGAACCTACTATAGTGCGATAAAATCAGCGAAATAAAAAAAAAAAAATAAAATGGTGACAATTTACCCATTGCACCATGTAGAACAGACTGTGATAAATAGATAGATAGATAGATACTGAGATGGATAGATAGATATGAACAGACTGTGATAGATAGAGAGATAGATAGATTGTAGATAGATAGATAGATAGATAGATAGATAGATAGATACTGAGATGGATAGATAGATATTAACAGACTGTGATAGATAGATAGATAGATAGATAGATAGATAGATAGATATGAACAGAGTGAAATAGATAAAAGCGCACCGCCCCCACTTATTTCCCACCTGTCTTCGTTCTCCTCCCCGAAGGAAACGAGGGCATATCACGTTGGGTGACCAACTAACTTGACAGATCTTAACGAGATTTCTTGTCGTCATCGCCACCTGCAAGAAGAGCTGATAACTTAACAAAGAACGAATAAGTGCCGCTTCAATGAACTTCCATAATGCATCATCACAATTCCCAACTCCCGTACTGTTACCGGTCCTATTACTGCTACTGTGAGCAATACAAGTAATAGTCGATACTGTTGTCATTGCTGTACTCATCCGATTAGCATGTGCTGTATCATCACAACGGTTGTATCCGGAAGCCTACCAAGAGTATCAAGTGACAACAAGTTTATCTCATCTTAGCTTTTCTCGTGTATTCTTGTACATCTAAACAATATCCGCATCGTTATTACTGAATCGTTCACATAATTAAGATTTTCCAATCATTTTGTAAATATTTCTAAAGCACCATTTAGAATCAATAAGGCCAAACGGAATCCATATTGTATGTTAGAGAGTTGGTTGTGAAAGGTAAGATGCTTTTCCACTTCAGCATTGATTAAAGCCTGGAATACTTTGTCGAAAAGCGGTAGGAGATAGTTAGAGGGTCAGAAGGCATCGTTTAGAATCAATAAGGTTCAACTTTAGAAGGCTCGGGGGCACTCGAGGTAGAGCGTTATGTTAGAGGGAAATTTATGCGTATAGTAATGGAAGATAACAGTTAACCCTAGCCTTGAACATGTTATGATTGTAGTGATCCGGGAAACATCCTTTTGGGAGTCGGTTCCACAGGGTACAGGTTCGCCGGGAGAAGCTGTTAGAGTAGAACTTACTTCTTATCGATGAAATACGGAGGGAATATGGGTGCTTTGATACTATGTAAGTGGTATGGCGGGTCCTTTATGGGAAGGTTTGAATTGGCGGGAACAGTGAATATAGTTCGTGCTAGTACTTTCCCTGGACAGAGTGATAGAGAGGCTTGTCACATTCCGCCTGTGATAGAGAGGTTGAAGGGGAAATAATATTTCGTTACCCAAAACGGCTAGGAGACGCTTTTGGACTCTATCAAGGCTGGAGCGTGAAGTCTAGGCAGCTCCCGCCTAAATATGACAACAATACTTCATTTTTGACCTGATCTGGCTGAGGAGTCAGGGACTATTTTTTAAATCATTTCACCCACGGCAAAGTGGGAGTGTTAAAGTACGCACTGAGTTACATAGAGATAAAATGAACGAAAAGCCTGAGTATGGGGGGGGGGTGGATTGAAAAAGGGATAAAAGATGAACGGGATTCAAGACAACAGAAGATGACGGTTGACGTTACATGTAAATTTTTGAAGTTTGTAGTTACCAGGCGAGCAAGTAGGCGGAAGGGAGTTCCACTGTCGGGAAGTGCGACCAAAGAAACTTTTAGAGTAGAAATAGTGGTTACTTTTAGATTTTTCAACAGTAAAAGGATGGGACCTAAATGCCAATCTAGTAGCAGGCTTAAATTTATGTAGCAGGGATACCAGGAAAAAACTTCGTCATAACAGTTGCCATAAAAATATTTGTAGAAAAGACAGAGGGAAGTCACATCTGTGAGAAAGTGACTGAAGTCGAGATACGAAGTCAGGATAGATTAAATTACAAATCCTTTTTTGGATTTTTTCAAGAGCCTCGAGATGAAGAGTAGAGGTACCAGATAGGATATACAGTGTAACCCGGATATAAGGGAGTTGTCGGGACCGGAGAAGAAGTCTCTTATATCCGGTTTTCTCTTATATCCGGGTTTGGTCTATTTTATATACATTAACACAGGCTCTAATTTGGGACCAGAGAAAATCTCTCTTATATCCGGGTTTCTCTTATATCCGGGTCTCTTATATCCGGGTTACACTGTAGTGACATTATTCAATGCACAGACACGAATTGTAGTTTTGTAAATGTGCTAGATGGACTCTGACGAGGAAAAACCTTCTAGTACGACACAATGAAGCAAATTTCCTCTCAGTAGATGCAGCTATTGATTCAATATAGTTGTTCCACTTCAAGTCAGTCGAAAACGTAAGGCCGAAATGGTGCAGTGAGACGCTCTTCTGAAGTCGAGCATCATCCATTTTGATGGCAGACAGGAAAGTTTCTCTATGATGGTTAAATGAGAGTAGTTTAGTTTTGGAGTCGTTAAAATTTACAAACCATTTCCTATCCCAGTTAACCACTGATTTGAGGTCCTTTTTTTAAAACTTTGTCAGCTCTGAAGAATAATGTCATCTTCATAAATGCCTACTGAGAAACTGATGACATCAGGAAGCTCATTGATGAAGATCAGAAACAGCGCAGCCAGTATAGAGCCTTGGTGGATCAGGAAGCGAGCCCATTCAGAACGATATTTATTTCATGATTTGATAGGAATGATTGAATTAAATCAAACAATCATCCTGTAATACCGTAGACCCGAAATTACATAGAAGATCGGAATGCCAAATACTGTCAAATGCATTTGAGATATCTAGAGCCACAGCTTGAGTTTCGCCATTATTATCTGGAGCTTGATATACATATTCAGTGATGATTGTAAGCACATCAGCGGTAGATCGGCCAAACGGAATCCATATTGTTTGTCAGAGAGTAGGTTGTGAAAGGTAAGATGCTTAATCACTTCAGCATTGATTAAAGCCTCGAATATTTTGTCGAAAAGCGGTAGGAGATTAATAGGTCGATAGATAGGGGGTTAGAAGGCTGTCCAGAGATCAGAAAACAAGGACTACATAGGAGGACTTCCAACAAATTGGAAAGTAGGAAGCAGCAAGGCAATAGTTGTAGAGTTTGGAGAACTGGAGCCAGCTCGGGAGCACATTTCTTCAGTTGGGATCCCGTCATCTCTACTTGCTTTATAGGAGTCTAATTTAGAAATGATCTCCGAGACCAGTGACGGGGTTATGCGCTTATCACTCAGTAGAGCCTCTGTTCTCGGGGGGATGTGGAATCTGGTGTGGGTACTCCAAATGAGTCGAGTGTTGAGCTGAAATATAATTTCTGAGCAAAGAATTCAACATTATCAGCTGTATATATCAGGACTTCGAATTGATTGAATAATACAGATTGTTTCATTCTATCAGCAAACAGAAACTTCGATTCTTTGGGGACGCACATGCACTCATTACGATCAGAGACAATGGGATGTCTGTTACAGTCGGAAGAAGTGATTACTCCAGCGGCCGAGTATGCAGGTGAAAACCAAGCAATTCACGCCAAACAAGGCGGGAGTGCCACTAGCACGCAAGGGGTTATAGAGTGGTTTATCTTGCTATCGTTTCTGTATCTGGTCGGTATTTAGAGGAGTCACAATGTTCTCCAATGCTCTTGGAAAACAGAAAATACAGAGGAGGATTTTCAACATTTAGAAAGCAGAGAGCAGCGAGGCAATAGTTGTAGAATGTGGAGAGAACTTGAGCCAGCTCTGGAGCACATTTCTTTAGGACGACAGTTGGGATTCCGTCACCTCTGATTCCCTTATGGGAGTCTAATTTAGAAATGATCTCTGAGACCAGTGACGGGGTTATGCGCATATCACTCAGTAGAGCCTCTGTTCTAGCGGGGGAAATCAGGTGTGGGAATTCCAGATGAATCGAGTGGCAGATATATGCGGAAATTTAACTCTCAGTTCATGCATGTGGACTCTAAAGTACTTTCTAAGGAGAGCAAGGTAGACATGAATCGAGAAATCAGAGGATGGGATTGAAGAGTTAAGGTTAGTTTCGCAGAGATGATAGGATGTCCAGAGACTTTAAGTAGAGGAATTATTCTACACTACAGAAGTTGGTACCAATACTACGAATGTTAGAGAAGGAAAGCTTAAGGGGTTTAGTCTTTTTTTTGTTGTTGTTGAGCTGGTTTAAGTTTATATCTTTGATTATTTATAGTCATTATGTCTTATATTGGTAAAAAAAGCCTAGGTTAGTAGTACCAGCCGCTCATATAATGTAACATACTCAGAAGGGAACTGGCGTAGACGGCAACATAATGACTCTAATATATATATATATATATATATATATATATATGAACATAATGAATAAAATAAGTTTGGAAACGGATGTAGGGAAGTTTTGAGAGGAATGGGAACGGTAGAGAAAGAAGAGATAGCTGACTGAGTTAAGTAGAGACAGACAGAGACACACGTACGAATGGAGATTCAAGAGAGTTCCTAGGATATAAACTTCCAAGTTATGCATGTGGATTTTACAGTACTTTCTAAGGAGAAGAAAGTAGACAGGAATCGAGAAATCAAAGGATGGGATTAAAGAATTATGGTTAGATTCGCGGAGGGCTAGGATGTCCGGAGACCTTTCGAAAAGGAACGATTCCCCTCTTCAGAATTTGTAACCAATACCACGAATGATGGAGAAAGAAAGGTTAAGGAGTTTAGGTGTTTTGTAATTGATCTGGTTTAGGTCAATATTTTTGGTTGTTTATAGTCAAGATATGTGTTATATTGGTAAAGAAAAGGCCAAGGGTAGTAATAGCAGCCGGTCGTCTAATGCAGCATGTGCAGGAAAGGAACTAGCACAGAGTGTAACATAGTGTGGCTTCGGAGTTGCACACCGGAGGTGCTTGCAGGGACATCCTTCCATGCTGGAGCGGTATAGGGAGTCGACCATTTTACCTGCATTTTAGCAATGGATCATATGTACGAGTTCCACTTTAGGTCTGGTGCGAGTTTGAGGCCCAACTGTCTTTCAAGGCATGAGGGGAATTCGTTCATACTGATTGGTGGTAGTTCGGGGTTTATTATTGCTTAAAAGAAGATTAATCTTTTCAAAATGATACAAAGAGTCCTACTTTTAAAGAGTCTGACTTATACTTGCCGCATCCCACCTGTTGGTGAGAGTTTGAAGGCTGGAGAATAATTCGTCACTCACAAGTGCTCGGAGAAGCTTTTGAATTGGAGAGGGGGGTCTGAGCAGCACCTGCCCAAATATGACAACAATACTCCATTTATGGCCTGATCTATCTCTAGTAGCGGTAGAAGAAAGTAGGAGGAGTCAGGTACTTACTGGATCGGTACAGAGAGATAACCATTTTACCTACATTCTTACCAATGGATCGTATGTTGGTTGGGTGTGAGAGTGAAGCTCAACAGGCTTTCAAGGCAGGGTGCTTCCCCTAGAAGACATCCGTTCATCCTGATTGGTGGTAGTTAGGGGTCAGATCAGCGATGATGGAATGGTAATAGCTTGGTCTTCGAGGCTTTGTATGTAACAAGACTGATTTTACCCCACTGGGTAGTTTGTGCAAAATGAAGTGTGTAATGGTTAACAAGATGCAAGCAACGAATAGGAGTTGTGCAAAACAATGAAATACAGAAATTAAACTGTGTGATGTCCACTGGAAAAGCGAAAGCTGCCTTCCAGCATTCTTCTTTACGTGTCTCCTCAGGACGTAGGCGATTATGGCTCTGCGCAATTTGCTCTCCTTTGTAGCTCTTAATAAATTTTGTCTTTTGTTATCTCCCATAAATCCTGTTCCACCTTCCATTTACTCAAGCTTTCTAAGTATGTTATACGACCCTCTGACCTTCAATCTGTCCTGTGAGTATCCGATTTTCAAAGCCCTCTTTCCTCAACATGTGTCCTAGAAATATTTCAACTGTCCCTTCCTGATGTAAAGTATAAGTTTCGTTTCGTTTCCATTTTATCTAAAACTTCGTCTTTTCTTAAATATTCGACATCCTTCTGTAGTATCACGGTTACTTCAAGTCTCTTCTTACTTCAAGAGATTATCCAGCATTAACTGCCATATAGGAGGACCGATATCACGTAACAGTTCAGTACTCTTTTCTTTGTTTCTAACAAAGTTTTTTTCTGTTCCTTAATACTCAGAAAAATAGTGTCGGCTAATATCAACTCCCCGACATGGTTGTGTAGTTATTGTCAACCGGTGTGCCGTAAAAGGAACTCAGGTGTACCACGAATAAATTTTAAAGGTCAATAATTATATTATTCTCGAAAGAATTCACAATACAATAAGATCCTTTTACACAAACGTGGGCGTCCCCCAAGGCTCTCTCTTTGGTCCTACGCTGTTTCTGATCTTCATCAATGATCTTCCTGACGTCATCAGTCCCCAATTCATGCAGATGAAATTACCATTTACTCTTGTCACAATAGCAAATCAGTCAGAGCTGACGAAGTAAACCTGGCCTCTGCTCTTGAAAAAGACCTCCATTCAGTGGTTAACTGGGGCAGGAAATGGCTTGTAAATTTTAACGACTCCAAAACTAAACTACTCTCATTTAACCACCATAGAGAAACCTTTCTGTCCACCATATGATGCTAGATGGTAGAATCCCGGAGAGCAACACAAGATGCCTTCTTGGACTCGTGTTTTTGACTGACTTGAATCGGGGTGACTACATCGAATCAATAGTTGAATCTGCTTCAAAGAAAGTTGGGTCACTGTGTCATGCCAGAAAAATTTTCTCGTCAGAGTTCATTTTGCACATTTGCAAATCTAACATTAGCTCGTTTATTGAATACAGCTGCCATATCTGGTCTGATGCCTTTCTTATTCATGTAGAGGTTCTTGACAAAATCCAAAGTAGGATCTGTAATGTAATCGATCCTGACCTGGCATCTCGACTTCAGTCACTTTCTCACCGACGTGGCGTGGCTTTTCTAGAAATATTTTCATGGCAACTTCTTTGATGACCTTTTCCTCCTGGCGCCTCAAATAAATGAGTTTAAGCGTGCTACTTGATTGGCAACTAGGTCCCATCGTTATACCGTTGAAATAGTTAAATGTAACCGCTGCTTCTGCTCTAACAGTTTCTTTTCTCGTACTGTGAAACACTCTTCCGTTTACTTTGCTTCTCTGATAAATACAATCTTCAAAAATTTAAATGCAACGTAAATATAATCTTCTATTGTCTTGAATCCCGTTCATCTTTTGTCCTTTCATTAATCCTCCCTATACTCAGTCTTCTCTTTCACCCTCTGTAACCCCTCGGCCTACTAGTGGTTTTCACGCCTTGCTTGGGGTAAAAGGATTGAAAGAATAGTGTAGATACCAAAATTAAAACCAGTTTGATAATACGAGTAAATCACTGTTATCTCTCTCTCTATAAAACAGAGGATATTTGTATGCCTGTCTGTCTGATATCTTTTCACTCGAAATCGATCCAACCGATTTTCACCAAACTTTGGCACATACATTGTACAAAGTAAGAGATAAGTTCTTAGCGTAAAAATCGATAATTTAAAAAAGTCAATAATTGATAAAGCCAATCAAAATCAATAAATTCAACTTTTTTCCTTCGATTTCGTTCAAACTAGGTATGTAGGTTACTTACATCCTGTTGTGCTCAACGATACCTTATTTTCATTTCTAAACCACTGCGTTTAGCGAAAAACTGGGCAAAACGAAAAATCGATTTCAATACAAATTTTAAACTAAAATCTCCCTCAATTTTCAAGCAATCTAATACAAACTTCATCCAGTTGTAGCCAACAATAAATTGATTGTTTAACCGCCATTTAACTTGATAACTGACTCCACCTATATAGTGAAAACTCGCGTAAATAGCGAAAAATGGCGATTTTTACTGGTTTCTTTCTTATTTTTCGTTGATCTTCAACAAATTTTCATCAAACTTAGCAATTGCTTTATAAATATATCCTCTTGTACATCCCTGGTAGCACATTGGCAAATTGTATTTCAAAAACTCCAAAATAATTGCGATCTGAAGTGGGTTTTCATGTTACCTATTTAACCCCTTCTCGGCTAACTTCGATTGAATAAATACAGACTAACTCTGTTATATCAGTAATTGCATTAATTCAAAATGTTTTTTTAATGAAAGTACTTTAAATTGAAGAAGATAGACTTTGTTACATCTAAACATGATGCTGTTTTTGCTCCATTCTAATTGAACGCATTTTTCGATCGACCAGCTGCATATGGCTGCTAGTAATAAATAAACGTATACATCATATATAAAGTAGGTGGGGGTGTGCAAAATGGGATCGTGTGGCATGTTCTTAGATAACTCAATTTGGCAAGGAATTATTTTGACGAAATCGTCCAAGTTGATTTCGGGAATGACTTAACAATGCCTGTATACGTATTGAATTCTACCCGAAGTTGTGATGACGTTTAGCTTGTATTGAACATATTTTTATCTTATTTATGAAGTGTTCAATTAAAATGGAAAAGTTTTTAATTAAGAAACAAACATTAGAAGACAACGCTATTGCGTTGAATAATGTTTCATCCAGTGCACTAGCAAACAAATTAAAAACAATTATTCGTCAATATAATTAAATTATTTATCTTTACGTTTCATATGTAGTAACGGAAATCCATCATATCCCACGTGGGTAATTTGTGGCGAAAAATTAGCAAATTAAGCCATGGTTCCTAGCAAATGAATGAGATTTTTACACTCCAGCCATTCCCACTTCCGCCGAAAAGACGGTGGAATATTTCAAACGACTTGCACTCAGTAATACTAAATAAGGAAAAATATGGACCAAATATGCAACGATATCAATTAAATCACAAATGATAATAAAAATACAGAATTTATTTATTTTACCGACTGGCTGTACAATACCAGATTTATTTGTAAAGGAGAAATTATAGAACAGTTTTTTATTTTGTAGACTAGACCAGAAATGGATAACCTTTTTTGAGAGTGTGTGCCAAAGCCGGTCAAAGGTCTGACACAAAATTTTTCCACGTGCCAACAAAAATTTTTAAAAGCTCAAAACTAGCAGCAACTAAGTTGGAACTGAGCCTACCTGAAATAAAGTTTATTAAAGTATCAACCTTTTTTTTTGTCTTGCCCAGTTCACGAGAAATTCATTCTCTTTTTCTTCTTCATCTTTATTGCTTAAGTTCTTATGAACACTTTCAAAATGTCTCTTTACAGAAGAAGTCCTACAAACGATTGTTTCGGAACAGAAAAGGCATAAGGCTTTATTTTCTTTATTAGTCATATCGCATTTTTCAGTCCAGTATTCTTTAAATTCTCTAATATCTTCTCCATTTGAATGACATCAGTTCTCAGCTAATGATCGTGACATACTTCACAATCTGTAAAGGGAAGAAAATAATAATACATGAGATAATGATAGACATGAAAGAGGAGAAAGAATAAAAGGGAATCTAATGAATAAGCTTCGCGTGCCAGAAACGAGTCATCGGTGTGCCATATTTGGCACGCATGCCGAGGGTTGCTGACTCCTGTTGTAGACCACTTCAGACAGCAAAAAAAAAAAAAAAAAGGGTCAAGATATTTTCGATTTGATCAATAATTAATTGTAGGATATCATCTTAGGATCATCCCTGCTTAAGTATTTCTACGGATATTGACCCGTCTATTTTGGAAGTTTCTTTTGTTACACTGCGATTCATCCTTTACAAGACCAGGGGGTCAATGGAGATAGAGAGTTACAGAGTAAGAAGCAGTTTATGAGGATAGGAGGGCAAGATAACGGTTAACCCTATATTTGAACAGGTCAGGATTATACTGATCGCAGAAGCATCATGTCGGAAGTCGGTCCACAGGGCAGCGGTTCGCTCGAAGAAGCTGTTCACGTGTGTTGTAGCATACCTACGGACGATAATGGGTATGTCACCATTCTCATAAATACAGTAGTAAATATTGTATGTTGGTCTGCAGTTGGAGATTCATTGTGGAATTCACTTGACTCACTTCTAGCAGTTGACTACTTCTTCTACGCATCGTTGGCGAATCTTATATGTGTTGTTCTTGTCCTAAGTATTATCGTTCATTACCAACCTTCGTTTGATTATTCTATTCAGTAACCTTCTCTAGGTTACAACAACGTGTAACTTACTTCTCACCAATGAAATACTGAGGAGATGTCGGGTGGGTGTTTGTTAGCTATCGGTTTAATGTGAGTAGCATGGCGGTTCCTGGCCGTGGAGGTTAGAACTGGCAGAACTAAGGAATGTAGTTCGTTCGAGCACTTTCCAGGGAAGAGGCGACATCCTAAAACAACGTCAAGCTTAGATATCGGTTTAAATGTTAAATTATAATAAATCGAAAAATAAATAAATATAAGTTTTGTGATATCAACGACTGCTCGGTTCGACTTTTGTAATGTCAAGGAATACTCGTGGTCCCTTTCGTAGAGATTTTGTAATCGCTGGTGTCAGACGCCTTCGAATAACACTCGCACAAATAGTACTTGCTCGATAATACTCGCTCGAATAGTAATCACCGAATAGAGAAATAGTATAGAGAATAGGGATCCGTATAGTAATAGAGGATAGTGTAGAAATGATGATCGCTTAGTCGTCACGATACTGTCTATTTATGGGTTTTCTTTATAATCATGTGATCTACGTATTCAAAATGGGATAGCCCGTGTTTGCTCACTGGTGACCTATGTTCAAACCTAAGTGTCGGCAGCGACATTTTATTCCTATTTTTTTTTTTTTTTTAGATATTTTAACTATCATTTCTTATTACAAATTACAATTACAATTAATTATAATAAATTATTTCGTTTGTGTTAATAAGGGATTTATACAAACTAAACTCTTTTTTATAATATATACACTTATTTAAGTGTGCCGCAGATGTTTATCTCTAGGTTCATGTGTACTGGGAGATGAAAAAAAGGTTGAAAATCATTGTGATAGTAAATGCCGGACAATTTCCTCACAGATGAAGAAGATTCTTGAAACAATAGCAATGTGGTTCTACAGGAGGATACTGAGAATACCATGGATGGAGCATGTGAGCAACGAGGACGTTTTATAGAAAATGGTAAAGAAATTACACTTAGAATTAGAATGTGGGACGCAAAAAGAGATTGGGGAATTTGAGACCCACAGGAGATATTTAACGCAAGTGGGAGGGGGGGGGTAATTAGCGAATGACCTGCCTAACAAGTTTGTACAAATGTATAGCAGAACAGGAAGTGCGAAGGATACTAAGAGGATAAATATTAGTAACAATTACAAACGATAGGAAGTTGTAGAGAGCCACGTCCTGAACAGGCACAGGACACAAAAAAGAAAAAAACTGATTAATTATTTTTTTTTTATTTTGCTTGGACTAAGAACTTTTCCGTATACTTAATATATATATATATATATATATATATATATATATATATATATATATATATATATGTTAGATATATTGTTCGATGAATAGACACTTGGGTACAAAATAACGCTGTTTCTTTGTAAGAATGTTATTTTAACACATGGCATCCAAATTAAGAGAATTTGGACCCAAGTTTTCTGATTCTGTACATAAGATTTTAATGATTCAGTATGTTTCTTGCAATATTCTAATTATCTTCAAATAAACTTTGCAATGTGTCGCTTCCTTTCTGCATGAAGAGAGAACCGAAAAAACAAAAAACAAAAACAAACAAAGAAAAAACAATTCCCCCCCCCACAAAAAAAAACAAAAAACAAAAAACAAAACAAACAAAAAAACAAACGAACCGGATATCAAATCACGAATCTCGCAACCGACGTGTCTTCCGGTGGGATTTGAATCCAGATTCCAAGACTGGTTGCTTCCCAAGGTTATAGGACCGAATCTATCCTATTTAATCTGAAGGAGGTGCAGAAAAATAAGAATTCAAGTGAGATAATAAATGCGAAAGTGAACTCTCCAGACTTATCCCGGAGTGTGCACTCAACTCGCCGATTTTACTTTCAGCGCCGATAACCGTTGCTCTACCCACGCATCCATCCGGACCGATAAGCACACGCCTAAATAAGAATCTGTTTACATTTTCGTTCCACCCGCCTCCAGATATACAGCATCACCCCCCACCCCAAAAAAAGAACCTACCGTGGTGAAGAAGCTTTGGGTATTACTGAGACAACGTAGAGGGATAGAGCGAGATGAATACTGGTTAATGCAAGACCCCCACCCAAAACTCACATCAAAGGACTTCCTAGTCTGGCTGAGAGAACGATTTCAGGAGAGATTGATCAGCAAGAAGTGTGACATTGAGTGGGCATCTCACTCACCAGAGTTGAACCCTACAAATTTTTATTTGTGGGGGTATCTCAAGGATAATGTTTATCAGAACGACTCTCAAACGATTGGTGAAATGAAGGCATCAATCACAGCAAAAATCACGGAAATCCCCAAAGAGGAATGTGTCCAAGTAATTGATAAGTTTGCCTCCATCGCCGCGGAGCACATTTGGAGCATATTTCGGAAAGAACGTGACTACTATGCAAAGCGACTAATTTAACCCAAACTTTAGGGATTGATCATACACAAACTGAAGTGTAAATCCACCAAATTTTTTGAAATTAACTAGACCTTTGTAGGATTTATTACAATATTTATAGGCTCCGTTTTTTTTTTTTTTTTTTTTTTTTGGAGGTGGGGTCACCCTGTATGATTCCATCGATAAAAACATTATTTAGTCTGAAGAAGTTTTTTTTTTTAAATAAGAAACGCGTCGTATGAAATTATTTTCATTTTGTCATTCGATTAACTAACATAAATAGATATATAATTGAAAGAGAGAATAAAAAAGAAAAAGAAAGAAATCGAAGAAGGAGAGAGAAAAAGAAAAAGGGGAGAGAGAGTGAGTGAGATAGATAGGTAGATAGATAGATAGATAGATAGATAGAGAGAGAGAGAGAGAGAGAGAGAGAGAGAGAGAGAGAAAGAGAAATTTACAGAAGAATAGACCAAAATTTAAAAATAAACGTTAATCAGAAATATAATACAATTAACTAACATAGATAGAAAAAGAGATAGAAAGAGAGAAAGAAAGAATAAGAGGAAGGAGAAAGAAAGAAAAAGAAGTAGTAGTAGTAGTAGTGGTAGTAGTAGTAGAGAGAGAAAGTTTAGACAGAAATCTAAAGATAAACGTTAACCAGAAATATAATTCAGTTAACTACCATATATATATTATATATATATATATATATATATATATATATGGATAGATAGATAGTTAGAGAGATAGAAAGAAAAGCGTCAAAGGCAGAAATGAAGAAGAAAAAGAAGAAAAAGAAAGAGCAAAAGTAGAAAAAGAAGAATTGAGAGAGAGAGAGAGAGAGAGAGAGAGGGGGAAAGAGGGAGGGAGAGGGAGGGGCGTATAGACATAAATCTAAAAATAAACATAAAACAGAAATATAGGTATAATAAAATAAATGAAAATAAAAATTTTTACGAGAGTTAGACAAAGGAACAGACTTAAATGGTTTTTATCACTGGAATTTATGATTCTAAATAAAGATAAAATCTGCATTGGTTTTAAAAAGGAAAAAATAAAATATAAAGGGAGATAAATTGAAAAAGAAAACTAGAGAAACATGAAAGAAAAATGCAATTGATTGGTTCAGACGCAACAATAATAATACAAAATTATATCTCACAGTGTTCAGGGTCTAGGCGTATATCAAATAGTTTGAAAACCATGACTGAAGATTCAACCAACCATGGTGAGAAGTACTCGAATATATTATTCATCTTAATGCACTTATAAAAATAATATATATATATATATATATATATATATATATATTCGTCCACCGCAAGGAAAGTTGGCTCCCTATGCCGCACCAGGAAATTTTTCTCCCCGGAATCGATCCTTCAGATCTACAAATAAACAATTCGCCCTTGCATGCAGTATTGCTGCCATATATGGTCTGGAGCCCCTTCTGTTTGCCTCGGGGTTCTTGACAGGCTCCAGAGGCGGATATGCAATATAATTGGCCCTGTTCTGGCATCACGTCTACAGTCGCTCTCTCACAGACGCGCCGTCGCCTCTCTCTGTCTTTTTTACAAATACTTTCATGGCAATTGCTCCGAGGAGCTGCATTTGTTGGTTCCCAGACTTCATGAGTTCAAGCGCCCTACGAGGCTGGCATCCCGCTCTCACCCTTTCACTGTCGAAACTACAAAATGTAGCCGTCTCTTCTACTCCAATAGCTTCATATCTCGCACCTCTCGCCTTTCTTATTCCAGTTTCCCTGAGAGCTATAATCTCCAACTATTCAAATGTAATGTCAATCGACATCACTAGTTGCCTCGATCTATCCACTACCCTTCTTCTCGTCCTTTCCTCTATCACTCCTATCTGATCTTGCTCCAAATCTTCTGTAACCCCTTGCGTCCTAGTGGCTTCCCCCTTGCTTGGGGTGAAACGCTTAAATACACACACACACACACACACACACACACACACACACACACACACACACACACATATATATATATATCACCTGATGAGATGCATTGACATGCATCGAAACAAACACACACTATATAATTGACATGTAGAAACACGATTTTGACATTTTGTTTTTCGGTCACACATCACACACACACACACACACACACACACACACACATATATATATATATATATATATATATATATATATATATATATATATATACATTATGAAATGGACAAAGTGCGACGATTATTTTAATATATTTTTATTGTTATACGTTTTTTATGCAGACACAAATATGTAAGTAAATTCTCTGTTTATAATAAACGGTATTAACAACATTTACCGGCCTGAATGTCCGAGAAATTGTTACAGAAAATATGAGTCCTCCGACAGGAATCAAACCTGTATCCTACACGGAACCGTCATATAGCCCGACGTGTTATACCAGTTTAGTTTGTCGTAGTGTGTGACGCCATTTGTTTATGTTTAAATACGCTTGAGCGGATATGAACGTTCGGAGTAAATTATGTAGAATTGTAGTTTAAAAGCAGTAAAATCGACCTTGCTAACCAGACGCTCCTGCTTAGTTAAACTGGTATAGCACGTCTGGTTATATGACGATTCCGTTTAAGATACAGGTTCGTTTTCCTGTCGGAGGACATATTTTCAAGGAAAATTTCTCAGGCATTCAAGAGCGTCTAGTCAAATATGCGCATCAACTAAAATTATGTATTACACCGAAGACATGTCAAAATCGCTACACAATTGCAGTCGTGTTTCGATGCGTATCAATGCATCTCATCAGATGATTTTAAATTACTAGCGAGTGAACGATTTACTTAGATGTTAAAGCAAAATACGACCTCTTTTTACGAAAAAAGAAAAAAGTGGGGGATTATAAGATTTGTGGGTTTTACTCTGATCAGGCAATCAAATATGACTGACGTTCAATTTAAACTAAGTGAAGAAGCAAAAATTAGAAAATTATTTTTTATAAATTATTCATGACCCGTACATTTGATGGCAGCGCAGACGTTAAACAGGAACGGATGTCAATGGATACATATTTTACACACTAGACAATGTCATTTCATAAGAAAAAATGAGATGACATGGTAATTTAACAAAATGCTAAACAAATTATATGCTTTGTGAGTTTTCTACATAATTTTTTTCAGTTGATCAATAAATAGTTTCTTTAAGAAACCAGTAAATAATTTAAACGTACAGAATTACTTGGTAAATTAATATGCAGCTGTTGACTGAAGATTCTTTATTTAAGATGTTAATAAGACTAATCAATCAATGTAAAATGTCAAAAATACCAACCAAATACCAATACATATGTACAAGATGTTACTAATACTACCAGAAGATTAATGCAAAATTATATTAAAACCAAATTAATCTTACAAATCGGAGGATAATCCATATATACAGCAACACAGTTCAACCAAAATCTAAGGAAAAAACATTGTCAAATACCAAGTTAAACAGAATTGTAAGTAAAAGGTAGACTGTGTTTACAATTTACCGTTAACTCTTTGGATATTTGGTTTCATAAAGCATTCTTATCAAAGAACATGATAATTTTCCAATTTTTCATGTAAACACAGAAAGGATCTACATGTCCTTGCCATTTTAAATTTTTTCCATTTCATCTTTTAAAATGATATATTATTTCTATAAGTATTGTTAGTGAAGTACAATACATACTGATATCACCTAGTCTTGAAAAATTCTTAGTACTACCAATATAGAACTTTTCAACTGTCGGATTCTCTATTGTAGAGGTAATACAAAGATAAACAAGGGATTTAGTTGAGCATTTGTTTTGCAATGGGCGTTGGTCAAAATTCCTACAATTAGACTGGCCAGAATCATTAACAATATTTTCCTTGGAACTTGTATCATGATCCAGATTATGAAATTTGTTTAAAATTTTATTATTGTGTAACTTTATGATCTCCTCAAGATTATTGGTACAGCTATAACTTAGTTTTAATGTTCTTCTGTTAAATATTTTACTAAGAAGGTTAATTTTCGAAAAATGTTTATAAATCAATTGCTGAAACTTATTGCCTCACTTAGTACTAATTAACCGCCATTTAATCAATTAGTTGGGCCGGTGAGTATCTCATCCATGATCTGCTAAAAGCATAAATCCAAAGACGTATCGAATAGATTGATTTGTTTTTTACGGCCTATCAACCACTTGTAGGTTATTTAAAGCCAGAAAAAGTTGAATTGCGATAGCGAAAGATAACTTCCAAAAGCTAAGGTAAGTATTAAGAAACAAAAAAATCATTAGAAACAAAGAAAAAGGTACTGAAATATTATGTAGCATCAGGAATCCTATGGCAGTGAATGCTGGACAGATGAAGAAATGACTTGAAACAGCAGAAATATGGTTCTACAGTAGAATGATGAGAATACCATGGACAGAATAAGTGAAGAACGACGAAGTTTTAGAGAAAATGGAAACAAAAAGGACACTTATGCTTAATATCAAAAAGAGACAGAGGAAAGAGTATTTGGAAAATTTGATATCCTCAAGACAGATTGAAGGCAAGAGTAACAGAGGGAAAACGCATAACTTACCTAGAATGCGTGATTAAATGGATGGCGGAACAGGGTTTAGGGGACATAATTAATAACTACCAAGGACAGGAAATGGTGGAGAGCCATGATCGTCAATGTCCTGAAGGGACACAGTACATAGAAGAAAGAAACGTTTGGATATAATAACGATTTACTGATACAAGTCCTACTAATTAACTCATAGCTGGTAAGAGAAAAGGTGGATTCATGCCTTTCCCAAGGGAATTTTAGCCCGTAAGTGAATATAACGAATTCTTTACGATTTTCGATTCTGAGTCGGTATCCATTGGATCTTCCGAAAATCCAAGATTACAGCACCTGGTATTCCAAAGCAGTCAGTCATCTAGGTACTGACCAGGCTCAACGTTGCTTAACTTCGATGATCGAACGAGAATCGATATGTCCGTAAGCATAGGACGTATCAGGAGCTGGAATATGTCATAACTGTCTGCAGTTTCATTATGCAGAGATGAAATTATGAACCCAAAATAAATCGTCTCCTAGTATTCCAGGAATTTAATTTCTTATTTGCCAATTTCTTCCTTTACGATGATGATGACGTTGGTGAAAAATTTCGCTGCCAACGTGCAGGCTCAGGACTAGAAGCTCCCAGTTTCATCAAAATATGCTCCCATGATCCATTCCTAATCGCCGTTTTGCTTTGTTGGTTGGCGGTAAAAGAAAGTCTGAATAGAAGAAAGTGCTGATGGCGTGAATTTGTCTAAGGTGTACCTCGACTTGTCAAGATTTCATGATCTTACTCTATGATACATATGATATGATATGATATATATATATATATATATATATATATATATATATATATATATAAAGTGAATTGATTGAAGTCAACACTTAGAGGCAACAGGCTGTTTCATGCGAAACGCAGTCGTCATGCATGACGACTGCGTCTGGCATAAAAAACTACCTGTCGCCTCTAAGTGTTGACTTCAATGTTCACTTTTATACTTACACACGCTCTATCTCTGATATTGAACACTTTATCCCATAAATATAGCACACCTTAAGATTATATATATATATATATAAAAATTATAAATTAACTGATTTAAAATATGGTTTTTTCGCTAAACAGTTCTAACCATGTTTCAGAAATGGGAGCTAAAATCTTCGAATTTAATTTTGTAATTAAATTAAAGACATTAGTTCCATTTCATCCTCAAGCGAATTTTGGAGTAACTTTTAAAATTACTGGGTTTTAAAGGCACTGCAAAAATTCATAATTCACGTTTCCAAGGATACAGAGAATTATATCTTACTGTTCTTTCTTTATCTCTCTCTCTCTCTCTCTCTCTCTATATATATATATATATATATATATATATATATATATATATATATTTATATACATCAAAGTGTAGAAGAACGAACAGTAAGATCACAGCGTTCAAAACATTAATTTAAAAACAGTGCAGATACAAAAAGAAGTGCCGTGAAATATTTATTTATTTCTTATGCAGTGTTACATTAGAACATGCACATATCCACTACAAAATTCTACATTAGGGAAAACCTTTTTTTAAAAATAGTCACCTCGTCATTCCCCACCTGATGGGACGTTTAAAAGAGGTTTTCGCTTTTTTGACGTTGAAACAAAAATCTACAATTTTGTAGTGGAGATGTGCATGTTCTAATGTAACACTGCATAAGAAATATATATATATATATATATATATATATTGAATAAAAACCGACCACTTTAAGGTCCCATGTAATAAATTATTTCTCTGGATCATCAGACTTTACTTCCAAGGCTGAAATGAAAAATGAAAAGAAATTTACCTTTGGAAGTAAAGTCTGATGTTCCAGAGGTCTTTGAAAGGGCTGTGGTGAAATAATTTATTACATGGAACCTTAAAGTGGTCTGTTTTTATTCAAACATATTTGCTCTGAATTTACATTGAGCTCTCTGGATATCATCCTTCTTGGGTCTACCCATACGGATTATCTAGTTTTATAAACTAACTAACTAACTAACTAACTATATATATATATATATATATATATATATATATATATATATATATATATATATATATATATATATCCCGTTTGTGTGTGTGTTACGTTAAGAAAACTGCGACGAAGTTCATGGGCTGCAGTTAAGGTTTAGACTACAAATGATGCAATTATCGAAATAGCAAAATACTTTTAAACCAATATACAAGTGTGGGAACCCGATGAGGATCGAATCAAATGCTACAGCCAAGTTTTGACAAAAACTCACCTGCGTGCCATTGTTTCACGTTCAGGCGTCAAGAGTTAAGATCACATAAAATAATGAAAAAAAAAAAAAAAAGATTTAAAATCTCTTTAATCTCAACTTTGTGATGTCAAGCAGAAAGATCTTTCTATTCTGGGCCGACACACAAACACACACACGCATGCGCACGCGCACCAAAAATGAATGGAAAATAAAAGCAGATAAGCAAATTAAGTAGGAGATAACAAAGAATAGGAATATATGTTATGATTAACCGATAAGAACTTCCGCTTTTAAGAAAGGAGACAGAAGTGGTTCTCACAGTCTTTCTCAAATATTAATATATTGATGAGCTACCCACCCCTTGTCTACATAAATTAAGTTGTAAGCTTAATGACTGAATTGTCGGCTTATAGAGACAGTGATCTTTTGTGAACTGAGCCCAAAAGAATTTTGACATACTTTTTCTGACGCACCTACTTACATAATTACAGACACGTGTGTATATATATATATATATATATACACACGAGTGTATATATAAATGTGATATATATATATATATATATATATATATATATATATATATATATATATATATATATATATATATATATATAAAAAAAAGGCTTAAACACTAATATTCCATGGTCATAATTTATTCCATTGGAATCGTAAATACGATCCAAATCATCAGACCTACAAATTCAAAATATATATACATATATATATATATCACAGTTTTGATTTATTTACCCATTAACAGGCTGTTTCATGCTTAGCGATTTTCCAAAATGGGTTTCTGTTTATTTTTAAATATCATGGCATTGGGTGTTATTTTGAGTTTTTTTTAAAAAAAGGAATGCGTAAACGGGCCGACAATTTGAAATAGTTTAACTCCTCTTGGTTATTAAGTAATCCACGTATAAAAAGCTATTTTAATAGCGTATAAAAAGACTAATATATATATATATATATATATATATATATATATATATATATATATATATATGTGTGTGTGTGTGTGTGTGTGTATCAGAAAAAGAATAAAGAAATAGTATATATGCACATAATTATTATAGGCATTAGATTCAGTGGGTTCACGTGTTTAATAGACGTTCCTGTTTTTTTTTAAAGAGTGAAATTAATGTTCATCAGCTGAGAAGTTGAAAGTCTTATTAAAGTAAACAGAATCGGACTCATATTATGTTTTTAAAACGAGGTTGGGTTATTAGTAAGACTTTTCGATGCCTATGCCGGTAGATATTAACTTTAATGTTATTTAAAGGTGTTTTAAGATGTCTATTCAAACCACATTAATTGCATAATATATATATATATATTGTGTAGCTATTTTAACATATTTTCGGTGAAATATCCTAAAATAGCGTATATATATATATATATATATATATATATATATATATATATATATATATATATATATGACATGTTTTCGATATAATATCCTAAAATAAAGTATATATATATATATATATATATCGATGTAATATCTCAAAATAAAGTATATATATATATACTTTATTTTAGGATATTACATCGAAAACTTGTCAAAATCTCTACGCAATATCCCACATGAGGCAATTTTGGATATTATTGTGTAATACTATATATATATATATATATATATATATATATATATATATATCATGCAAATATATGTTATGCCCACTTTTGTATTTACATAAGCTCTATCCCTAATATTGAGCACTTTAACCCATAAATATAGCATACCATAAATCTATAGTTTATCATATATATGTATATAACATTTAAATAATATCCTAAATCATAAAACGAATTCTGAATATACACCATTTCGTTTCGATATACGGGTTTTATTAGGCTCGTCATTATTTTCCGTTATTTTTTTTTATTTTCTTATATCAAATCGCCATGTTTAGATTTATTTTTAATATTTTCCAATATACAAATCTCATTAATTTGTTTACGTATATTTATTTTAAAATTTTATTAACCTTTTAATGATTATTTCAATATAGGTTAGTTACTGAAAAAAAAAGCTACAGAGATAGGTTCTCTTTTTTATTATTAGTGTTCACCCAAATCCAATACAAGACTGAAGAGCCACTCAAACTAGAGTGTTATTGAATGAAGTGTTACACTGGAATAAAAGCAGCAAAACTTTTCCTTTTGTCAGAAACATTATATCTAAGCAGCGGCCCAGGCACAGAGACATACACGCTCGATTGTGAGGACTAAAGTAGATTCGAGATAGGCGGTTTTAAAAGCTCAAGAGCCAGTCAAAGTAGAGGATTAGTGAATGAAGTGCTACTTTGGAATCAAGGCATCAGAACCTCTTTTGTCAGAAACGTTATGTCTAACCTAGGGGTTAGGCACAGAGACATGCTCATTCGATTGTAAGTACTAAAGGGCACTCGATAATGGCGGTCTGAAAGGCTCAAGTGCCACTCAAATTAGTGGTTTAACGAATAAAGTGTTACTCTAGAATCAAAGCAGAACTTTTCCAGGGGTCAGAAACATCATGCTTAAGCGGGGGACCCAGTCACAGAAACATGATCGCTCTGTTCTTAGGGAGGGAGTCAAATACTCCTCGGAGATGATTTCATCTCTCCTACACCTGCTATTATACCCCATTTTGAATGTAGCTACCATATTAGGAAGTTCATGAGAATAATTACTATGAAATTATTTATGGAAAAGTCACAGGGAAGCTACATTACGATGGTAGGAATGTGACTAAAGCCGAGATGAAAGGTAAGGATCAATAACATTGCAGATCTTTCTATCAAAAATCTATAAATATGGAGCAAATATATCTAGTGTCTGATCGTTTGACCACGCCACACAGGTTCCATCAGTGACCATGGCTTGTGCAGCAGTTTTTGACCGTAAAAAATATTCCCCTAGAGCAACAGCCACCATATTCCCCAGCTCACGTCCCTTATGAGGTTTCCTCTTTCCCAAAATTAAATCCAATTTGAAAGAAATAAGATTTCAAGACATTGAAAAATAAATAAATATTAAAAGATTAAAATCTTCAGACACACTGGGTTGTAGATTAATATTCTTTTGATTTTTTTTTTTTTATTATTTCATTTAGATTCCTCGACTAGTTTCGGCCAAAATGGCCATCATCAGGAGAAGAAATATTTCTACTTGCTGGTAGCAGTGAACTACAGAAATGAATGTCTTGGTGGAGAAAATGAACTTTTTTCTGTAGTGTTCATTTGTTTTTTTTTTATTTTTTTTTATCTTTTTCACATGAATCTTTTAACATTCCTTGTGTTGGTCAAACATTCTCTTTTAAGTTGTTATTTGAGATAAGAGCTGGATGGATCTATGATTCTCTGAATTCCCCTGGTCAGTTTGACAGTTTTATTGGTCCTGGAGAGGGTGTGTGTCTCTGTTAAGTGTTTTTGTGTGTGTTATTTGATTCTTAGGGAGTGAGTGAGTATGATATGTGTAAGCGTGTGTATTGCTGTGGGTGTGTGTTATCATTTGGCTCATTAGGGAGTGAGTGAGTATGATGTGTGTAATGTGTATATTCGTGTGGGGTGTGTGCATAAGTGTGAGGCCTCCACACATCCGTAAGCATGTCTGTCTTGTGTGGGTGAGAAATGTAGGTAGGTTTTGATTTGTAGAGTTATATATTAGTACTATCTATATTGTTAAATTTATGGTTTAGCCTGGCTGGATAGTATGTTTTTAGACGTTGTATCCACTTATTTTCATGGAACTCTAAAATCTTTCTAATGTTATCTGCTCTGAATTTTTCTATTCTCTCGATTATAGTGAATTTGGCATGGGTTTTGAAATCGTGTTTTTCCAGCCGGATATGTTGTTCTACAGGTAATACTTTTTCATGGGGAGTCGACTTAATTCGATTGCGATAATTATTAATTCTGTAGTGAGAGGGCCATTCATATTTTCCTACATATTGTTTCTGGCATAGTGTGCATTCTAGGAGGTAAATTATGTTATGACTTCTACAGTTAGAATCGTGCTAGATTTTGAAAGTAGATTTAGTGATTGAGCTAGTGAATAAATTCGTGTGTTTAATATGGTTGCAGCATACACTTCTTTTGTTGTTACACGGTTGGGAAAATCCTGTTGTTTTTGTTCTTAGTTTATTACTGATTACCTTGTTCCCTGAAATGTGGTTACTACCTATGATTTCTTTTAGGTTCTTAGGTCTACGATATGCTAGAAGGCTGGGTTCCTTAAATAATTTTTTATGTTCATATATATATATATATATATATATATATATATATATAGATATATGAACAATTTTGTTTTTTATACCCGGAGTTATATTTTCCAATTTCTTTTTTAATTTTTAGGTCTGATGATTTGGATCGTGATTACGATTCCAATGTAATAAATTATAACCATGGAATATTAGTGTTTGAGCATTTTTATTATATATATATATTATTTATTTACTGTATTTGAACTTCAATCTTCTATGAATCTTTCACGTACATTCATATCTGCTCATGGCGTATCAAATGTAAACAAATGACGTCATACATTATGAAATTCGACCTTGCTAACCGAACGCGCCTCTGTGGCCAAATCGGTAAAGGCACGTCAAGCTAAATGACGGTTCCGTATAGGATACAGGTTCGAATCCTGTCGGAGGAAGAATATTTTCTGTGAAAATTTCTCGGACATTCAGGCCGGTAAATGTTGTTTAATACTGTTTATTATAAACAGAGCATCTATAAAAAGAATGTATGAACATAAAAATGTCTTAAATATAGTTGTCGGACTTTGTCCATTTCATAATATAAAATCTAACTAATATTTTATCTAGTACAGACCTATTACTTATATGCCTTAAAACACATAGGTAGATACACACATACACAACAACGTATCTATATCTACTCGCACACACATGCATATACGTGTGCACACACATATATATGTATATATATATATATATATATACGCGCCTTGCTGCTTGTCACAATTTTTTTGCAATAAAATGATGATTGATTTTAAATCATTGTTATAATTTGTGGAGAAAAATGATGCATTTCAATATTACTCAATGATCTTGCCGATGTGACCTCTGTCTTTTGGCTTTTTCCTTGTATGTTTTGGATAGGAGTCACTCCTTTGTTTAAATTTAAATTTAATCCAATGGGAAAAATGTTCTGTCAGTGTTTGTGCAAAAACAGCTTGATCTGACCCCTTTGATATGTATTTGATGCAATACTTGATTGAATGAATTGGTGAGCAGATTTTAACATTGATATGACATTTGAATTGACGCAACAAATGTGTATTGTAAGACACTACCCACTGATATGTGATTTCTTGCTCAACTTGACGTCCATATTGTCTCATTTTGATCTTGCCAATGTGACCTTCATCTTCTGGGTTTCTCCTTCTATATTTTGGATAGGAGTCATTCCCTTGTTCAAATTTATATTTAATTTAAATCAAAGGGGAAAATTTCAGTGTGGGGTTTTATGCCCTCAGATTTTGTTTCAGAAAACATAGACCGTATTTCTAAAAAAACAAAACAAAACAGAAATTGTGTTTCCCCTATAAACAAAAGGTCAACAAGGGTATTTCTAGAAGTTGACACTTTTAAGACAAGCATACACCCTTGTGCAAAGGAATAATTCTGTTATTATTCACTTTTTTTTCCGTATTTTTCGATTGTAACATGTCCAAGTGCACAGGTTCAGACTTCGTATGCCCATTCCACCAAGTTGTGCCATGCAGGTTGAGCACAGATTCTCGATTGGATTTAAATCAGGAGAGTTTCCGGGCCAGTCTATACTACTTTGATTTGCTCACTGGTAGGGCTTGCCAGTATGTTCGTGCAGCGTTACAATTTTCGTACGCTTCCTTGGAATAACGTCCATCGCAGACAATGACCGTAGGACAACTAATCGACAGTCGAGACAATAGTGTCTGATGCAATAACGGATGACCCAACATTTTTCAAGGTCAAACAAATTCCATGATACACCCCGAAAATAAATTCACACAACTACAAATGACCTAATCTAAAGAAAAATTAATCTCGATTACACCCTGACACTCCAGTGGGTCTAAAACTGACCGTATGGTGAAAGAAAGGAAACTAAAGCAGTTTTTTCAATTAATTTGCACAAGGGTGTAGTGCTCAGCATAAAGCATTAAAAGGAATAAATAAAATTATGTTTCTTTGCTTTTAGTTTACAATCAATCTCTTTCTCTTTGACAAGTGTATGTAATCTCGGTGAACTCCCAGTAAGAACGCATGAACGATCATTTTATTTCACACACACACACACACACACACACACACACACACACACACACACACACATATATATATATATATATATATATATATATATATATGTTTACAAACTTTGGGGGCAGGTTCCTTACACCAAAAAGGACAAAAGTTCCGATAAACATATGTCCGCCAATCCCTCCTTTTTGATTTATTTTACAGATCGTGACATCTATCAGAGAGATGAAATTAAATTTTTATCATTGCATTATTCCAAATTTTTAACACATCAGCAGATAGCTATTAATATCAGCAATTGACCACAAATAGTTATTAACTAAAAAATAGTAATTAATATATAATACTCATAATAATCCAGAATTACATATGCAAGAATGTCGTTTTTGCTTAAAGTTAAAAAAAAAAAATAACCATAAATACATAAAACATGCATATATTGCTGAAAATTCCTTTTTTCCACAATATAACTATTTGTGCTATGTTATAATGCTTATTAACTAAACAAGAATGATAGTGAATATTTTTTTAAACATTAAATTATAATTAACCATATCTCCCGAATAGATATCGCGATCTGTTCGTTTGAAGAAAATTTACGATGGATGGCGCTGTGTATATTGAAATTAATGTCAAAGACTGGGAAAAAGAGTCAGTGAATAGGTCTGGTTAGAGGAAGCTAGTTTTGATGCTTGTAAAATTTTAGAGTTGAAAAGGATTTGAGCCTTTGAAGCTGAAAAGTGCTCCCAGGGAAGGTGATGTATGTATGTTGCTTATATGCAACATCTGCGGGAAGGTTGTCGTATCTCATGCCAGAGCTGCTAGTGACCTAAGATCACATGAAAATCACCAGGCTAAGGTCAACTAAATGAATGTCCTTCCTGACAAACCTGCAAAGTACTTATGCCAGTGTTGTGTTAAAATGCGTAGGTATGCCGCCGGGATGAAGAGGCACATGAGAGTGTACAAGGGGAATATCACTTTCAATATTCTCTAAAGGTATTTCGTGTGTCACACGTGTAGAAAGGTATGCAAGTGTGCAAAGTCACCTGCGGACTCAAAGGCGCTCGGCTTAACGTTGAAAAGATAGTCTTCTTCAGGCAGTTATTATATATATATATATATATATATATATATATATATATATATATATATATATTGTTTAAGCGTTATTTTTTATGGGTACTCATATTCGAGTAGAAGCTCCGTTTTTTTCTCATTTAATTAAACAGTATTTTTTTTTATCCAAATATATCTAGAGGCCTGAATATACGAGATATCTTGTCAGAAAAATATGCGTCCTCCGGCTGAATTCGAACCTGGATTCCTGATGGGGAGACGTCATTGGATCTGACATGCCTAACTGCTCGACCACGTAGGACTTACGCTCAAACAAAGCCAGAATAATATAAACGCTGTGGACACAGAAATCAAAAATGCATGGCAGAATATGATTGCTTGATACGTGAGACTTAAAGTCACAATGCTTTTATATCTGTGTAGCAATACTGCTTAAATCCATTATTTGACGAGCTGTTAATTTGGTTTCAGATATTGATAATTTGGGGTTGGTTATTGATAATTTTAGTTCGGATATTAATACTTGGATGTTGGATATTAACAATTTGGGGTTGGATATTAACAATTTGGGGTTGGATATTGATAATTTAGGGTTGGATATTGATAATTTGATGTTGGATATTGATAATTTAGGGTTGGATATTGATAATTTGGGGTTGGATATTGATAACCTCACTAACTTTCTTTGACATATTTTGTCTAATTTCGAAGGTCTACCAATTTCTTCATGCTCCGTGTCCCCTCGTGTTGTAGAGGAACATGACTCTCCACAACTCCCTGTTCTTTGTAGCCCTTTATAAAATTTATCTCTCCTAATCACTGTTTTTCCAACGATTTACACAAGCTCATTACGGGGGTTTGGCTATGCTTTCCATTGTCCTATTTATCTTTAATATATACCGTAAGTGTCAAATGGCCCAAACCCTTTATCCTCATGTACCCTTTAAATTTTCAAATGTCCTTTTTCTTTCCCTATTCTCTAACACTTCGCCGATGCTTACATGGTATTTTCAGCATTCTTCTATAGAACTACATTTTTGTTGCCTCAAGTCTCATCTCCATCTTTGGTGTGATAGCCCAGCATTCACTGCCATTTAGGAGTAGATGTAACACTTGCGGCATGACACCATGCAATAGTGTTGATTGGCTCTTATTTTGACCTACATGCTTTTTTTTGGGCATAGAGAGTGGGGTTGAATGTAACGTCTTTCTTCACTTAAACGTGGCTTGATATGGCTTTTATACAGAGTCTATGACTGCCCGTAGCCGAAGACAAAAAGCGATCACAACCAATGACGGATCTTAATTAAAATATTCCCTATGACAACAAAATTACGCAAATATCTCAAGTCGACCAACATTGCGCCTCGATATTTTCAAATTTTGTCCTGTTTAAAGTAAGCCTTACAAATATAGTTATTTTCCAATCGTAGCTTAGATGTGGCACAAGGCCGAAAGTATGGGGCATCTAGTGAGGATCGAATTCACTTTTTCAGTTCTAACTAATCTAGCGAGACAAGCTTGCTAACCATTACACCACGCCGAGTTACCCAAGCCTTACAAATATATCTGAGATGGTCACACTCGACAGTGAGGTAGCAGTCATCATGTATGTATATATGCTCACTAGGTGCCCCATACTTTCGGCCTTGTGCCACATCTAAGCTATGCTTAGAAAATAACTATATGTACGTATTGTGTGTGTGAGCGGGTTGTGCGTGTGTTATGTGTTTGTACTGTATGTCTGTTCGTGTTGTTTGTACGTGTTATGTATGTGAGTGTGCGCTACGTGTTTGTGCTGTGTAAGTATAAGTGTTGCGTGTGTGCGTCGTGTGTTTCTCTTATACGTGCGTGTTGCGTGTGTTTTGGGGTTTGTATTGTGTGTCTGTGTGTTATATGCATACTTTGTGTGTATGTGTTGTTATGTGTTGTGTGCATCTGTTTTTGCAGAATCACTACTGAAACGCGCTAGGAATAATTTCGAATTAAAACATTACTAAATTCGTTTAATAAATCCTATCCATTTTAAATAAGCGTCGTGTAGACGCTAGAAATAATAATAATAATAATGATTATAATTTATAGCTTTGACGCCCTCCTACTAAATAAATATAAGTAACAGTGTATCATCTCAGTTATAGGTTCTGCAAATTCAAAGAAAGACTTAGAGAATCTAAAATCCTATTGGAGAACGCCAGAGGCAATGAAAGTCAAAGATGTGTTCTTCATGTTTGTGCCAGATTAAGCAATGTTTATACAAATAAACGTGATGTCTCTGATTTTGGTAGGAAATTTTTTTTCTCGTAGGGAATTTACTGTAAATCACACGAATTTTTAAAGGTATTTTTACAATGTCGATTGATTTGATCGAGGATTTTTTTTCTTTCAAATTTACATTGTATGAAATAGAAGCAGTAGATATTCAGTTCATCCTACGCAGCAAGAAGAGAAATTTGTTCGTCTTAAGGAGAGAAATATTTGAACTTGGTTGTAATCAGTAAAAATTGAACGTCAGGAAACAGTGTGCGTTACGAGCACACTTACTAGTAAGTAAATTTCAACATTAAATTAAATATAAATAAATGTTATTTACATTATAATCTTATGAGAGCATCTTTTGCGCAGTGATAGCTTGGCACACAGAGCCGAACTAATGTCAACAAGCACTACATTTTTTCTGTTCGATTTTCAAGCCAGACAAAGATGACTAACTTATATATATATATATATATATATATATATATATATATATATATATATATGGTATAAAATGACAATTGGAAAAAAAAATCTTAGATTTTGCCAACGCGTTTTGTCTTCCGACATTTTCAAGGCAAAAATGAAATCGAAATGTCTTTGTTGTTATAGTTACATTAAAAAATCCAAATTTAAAAAGATAGACGCTTCTGTCTAAGCCTTTTTCTGATTAATGTAAATTTCTTTTATACTAAGAGATCTGGGAATTAAACTGTATTGTCGACATGGAAAAAAAAAAACTCTTAGAATAAAGGAAATGTCATCTTCATATCTTATATTGTTAAGATTGTGGCCACCAATAAGGAATCACGGTAGGAGTTCTCCAATAATGGTCTCACTATATATGCTGAAATGTTCTGGTGAGAAGACGCCTCCTTGTCTTATATCCCTTTTTATTTTTATGTATTTACTGAAATCATTTCCTATCCGTATGCAGTCGGTTTTCTGCAAGTAGGTGATAGGTTATTCTAATATCCTTATCACATATGTCAAGATTAACTGGCATTCGGGAAAACTTAATAAAATATTCTCCGCGGCAGTGATCGAACGTGCGTGCTCCTATTTAGGATAAACTACTGTTTTAACTGACGTGCTCATAGCTGAATAATAAAGCAAGGTGGTTCAAATGTTGCTTTCTCCTACAAAGGGGGACACAGGTTTGATCCTTGCCGGAGAGCACTTTTTTGGATATACGTGAATTCAGAGACCGATAGACGCTATACACACTGTTTAAAATAAAAATGGGGCGTCTATTTGAAATAAACAGTATCCACTATAATAAAATTTGATATATATATATATATATATATATATATATATATATATATATATATATATATATATATTTTTGTATATTTTTTTCTTGCGAATGTAAGAGTGCACTATTTTAAATACTTTAAAATTTTTTTTTCTTACACACAAATAAATGGCATTTTTAGTTACCCATTTACAGCCTTTTCGCAACGAAGCCATTTTTCAAAATGGGCGTTTGTTTATCTTGGACGCTCCCGAAATTTATAACTCTTTTCAAGTGTTTGAAAAGGAATGTTTCAGCGTACCAAAAGTTAATAAGTATAAAAAAACAAAACAACAAAAAAACATGAAAACAAAGTACTAAATAGCAACCATACAAAACTACTAACAAAAATTTACAGGGAAAGTGCAGAGAAAAAATATATACGGCGAAAATTACAATAAAAGGAAAACCCTGAAGACGAGAAGATTTACATTGGAGCAACTAGGGAAGGATTTAAAGAGAGATATGCAGAAGAAATTGCAATCACTCAAATATGAAAGACAGAAAAAGGACCATGTTGTCAAGATATATATGGAAATTAAAAATGCCAGAGAAAGCACAGTTTAGTACAATCGTAATAATTTAATAATGTAATAATAATGTGTTATGTAGTGGTTTCATAGTGGAGGCTTGTATTTGTACTAAGTCGGTCCTAAAATAGGTTCGACGTACAAAACGTTAGGAATTTGATATAATAGGTAATGACGCAGTAATCTAGTTGTGGTGGCTGATACTTTAGTATCCGACTAACGGTCGTCCGACATCGACTGACTGACCAACCCCGCCGAGCGACTACTACTACTACTCCTACTTATTATAGGTGGGAGGGTCTATTAACTATAGAATAGATGTGCTCTACTATAACATCATGCAATAATAGAAATAATACTGAAATAATGTAATAATAATTTAATAATGGTAATAATGGTAAAGCGATAAGTCAAAACATAAATTGTAAGAAGAAGAAACTGAAAATAATAGAATTCAAGTTAATAGATTATTAAGCAAAAGGAATTAAATTATTTCAAAACGGTATGAGACTGACGCATTCCTTTTGAAAAATATGAAAAACGAGAGATTTCTGGTGTGTCCAAGAAAAAACAAACGCCAATCTTGAAAAATTGCCATGCATGAAAACGACACACACACACATACAAACATATGTTTTGGACAATACAAAATATTAAAAAAATAAAATTTTCATACACACTGGGTTGCATATTAATATTTTTTTGTTTTATTATTTAAATTAGGTTCCTTGACAATTTCGGACAGGATGGCCATCGTCTGGAGAAAAAGAAATAGGAGAAACATGTCTGCCTGTTAGTAGAAGCGAACTACAGGAGTGAACGACTGTTTATAAAGTAAATGAACTTCATCTGTAGTTTTTATTTCTTTTATTTTATCGTTAATTTTGATCGGTCCTTGTGTTGGTTAAACGGCCTCTTTCAAGTTGTTTTTAAGATAGAGGATATATATATATATATATATATATATATATATATATATATATATATATATATATATATATAAAAGTTATTCATATATATATATATATATAAAGTTAAATTAGACCAGAAAACAGTAGTATTAAAAATACTCAATACACATATAAATAAATAAAATAAAATAAAAATTTGACATGCAGAGCGATTCTAGCTAAATAATTTCCTAAAGCTTTATTATTTAAAAATAAAAATAAAAAAGTAAATCGCGAAGCGTAATAGAGGGGGAGGAGAAAAGCAAGGATATTGAAATTGTATCGGAGTTAGAGGGATATATGAAATGTACATACTTTCATCTTGGTTGATACGAACGGAAAAGAAACGTTTTGTGTATATACATCGTGTTATTATTTCTGTTCTCACATTCACAAGGTTTATTTAGTCTGGAAATATATACATGACAAAATATAATTTTAAGGTATGCTATATTTATGGGTTAAAGTGTTTAACATCAGGGATAGAGCGTATGCAAATATAAAATTGGACACTGAAGTCAACACTCAGCGGTTACATTGATTTTTCATGCTAAAAGTAATCGTCAGGCCGTATGTGTTGTGTTTTTACTCGACCCTTTATATATACATGTCAGTGATACTTTGTGGGTAGTCTATTGTATTGCATTGTAGGCAGTCTATTGTATTGCATTGGAGGCAGTCTATTGTATTGCATTGGAGGCAATCTATTGTATTGCATTGGAGGCAGTCTATAGTATTACATAGTGGGCAGTCTACTGTATTGCATTGTAGGCAGTCTGTTGTATTGCATCGTGGAGCTGTCTATTGTATTACATCGTGAGCAGTCTATTGTATTGCATTATAGACAGTCTATTGTATTGCATAGTGGGCAGTCTATTATATTGCATTATAGACAGTCTATTGTATTGCATCGTGGGTAGACTATTGTATTGCATTGTAGGCAGTCTATTGTATTGCACAGTGGGCAGTCTATTGTATTATTTTAACGGTTATTTTGGTGGGCGGTAACGGTTATGTTTCGAATTATTCTAGCGGCTATTGAGTGGGAATAATTGTGGATCGGAATTCAGTTTCTTGACTAGTTATAGTGTTGTTAACTTTTTATTTATTTTTTATTGATTATTCTTGGTTTTTATTATAACGTTTTCTTGTTTTTATCTGTACGTACGTGGTTTGTTAATCTCTTTATTATTTACTTAGTTTATTTTCTTATTTGTTTGAATTAATTTTCTTTTACTTGTTTTTGCTTATTTATTTTCGTTTATTCTTGTTCGTTTTCAATTTTTAAGCAACATAGTAAAAATTTATTGAAAAATAGAATTGATGGCTAAAACTGATTTAATAAAACGAGATTTAAGTAAACAGTAATTATGCTGAAATATAAATAAAACAAAAAATAATTGAAAATGTTTCATGTCAGAAATTGTATCCTTACTAAACGAAACATAAAAAGACATCTGATGTTAAGAAACGCGAGTTAAATTTAATAATAGCCAAAACATTCAAGAAATATTATTACGAACTGTAAATAATATTAATAAGGTGACAAATAAACTGAAATTTTGATGAAATACGAGACAAAAATTAAGTGTTGACAGTACCTCATCTTAGAAATTATTATTTTATTACCTTTAATATTAGGAGAGAAATCAAATACTAAAGAAATATTTTACGTAGGAAATACGAGTCAGAAAATTAAAATGGTTGGGGATTCTTTATATTTGAAGGTTTATTATTACCTGTAATATTTTGATAGAGATAAAAAAAAGCCATTGAAATTCAGTTGAAATACTAGACAAAAATTACTAATAGTTGTCAATTCTTTATCAAATAAAATTTGAAGATAATTTAATCTTATTCTAAGCCGTATTTGTTTGCCTTAGCATCTTTTCTATAAATTCCATCAGGCTGTAATTTTGAAATATGTTTCTTTGAGAGTTGACTCATCTTGCACCTCTTCACTGCCGCATTAACTACAAATCGTTGACAGCATTTATGACCCACCCTCCCGGTCACCCTGGGTCAGGGCGTTTCTTCTTCTGTTCTCACAATTTACAACAACTTGTCACTTTCAATTTCGAAATACATAAATACATAAAACCTATGACGTCAATGTAAAGATTGAGAAACCAAGAAGAAGATTGAAGAAGGCAGACAGTTGTATCATATAATTAAATGAATGTAGCCAATTGGAACGAAAGGGAATTTTTAAAATAGCAGACCTGATTGACAATGAATAAACACACACTGGGAATTGCGCAAATGATTTGATTGAAAATCCAATGAAGTGAAATTGTCTAGATGATAATATAAATTAAATTGTTAGGATCGCTGAATGATTTTATAGTTTGAAGGAACTTCATTTGAAGGGAATTAATTTAGAGGGAATTAATTTAGATTAGAAATAGGGTTTGGAAGTTTGATATTATTTATTTTGAATGCATTTGATGCAGATGGATTCTTTTTTTATAGAATTAGACTTGAAACAAAGTTGAAAGGATTTATTTTTAAATGATTAGAAATTAAGTTTGAAGGGTTTTGATTTGAAAGGACCTGGCTGAATCAGAATAGGGTTTAAATGTTGTTGATTTGAAAATACTTGGTTTGACGTACCTTCTTTGAAGAGATATTATTTGAAGTAGATTGTTTTTTAAATTATTTCTTTTGAAGCTACTTGATTCAAGGAACTTGTTTTGAAGGAATTTAGTTTGAAGGGACACAGTTTGAAAGGACTTGTTTTTAATGAGTAAGAATAGTTTTTGAAGGGAGTTAATCTGAAAGAACTTGTTTTGAAGGAACTTCTTTGCAAGGATTTGATTTGAAGGGAATCCATTTGAAGGCAGTTGATGCAAACAGACTTGATTTTGACTGGGTATGAATAGGGTTTGAAAGGAGTTATTTTGAAAGGACCTATTTTGAAGGAAATTATTTGGGGAGATTTGATTTGAAATAATTTGATTTGAAGAAAGTCGATCAGAAAAAGACTTGATTTGAAAGGACTAATTCTTGACTGAATAGGAATATGCGTTGGAGGGTGTTGATTTCAAAGGACTTGTTTTGAAGGAACATCATAGGAATGACTTGGTAGTAAATTGGATTTGATTAGAGTGAACTTGAATTGAAAGATAATACTTTTGAGTAAGTAAGAATAGGGAAGTATTAAGGTTTGTGCAAATGACTTGGATTGAAATGTTCAGTGGAAAAATGTCATGATGCTATTTGTGACCTTAGCTCGCTGGTTGAACCCTGCAGGAAATGTGTATAAACCAGAAATCAAAGGAAATAATAATAATAATAATAATAATAATAATAATGTAGTATTATCATTGATAGTCATTAGATGTGTTGAGGAAAAAATGGAGTAAAGGTCTGTGAGAAACGCAAATACTTTTGATACATTTTAAAATAATAATAATAATAATAATAATAATAAGACCCGGTTACGGAGATAGGACCTGTTACAATTCTATGGGACTACACAATACACACTGACAAAACAATCAAAGCCAACCGCCCAGATATTGTTATTAAAGACCATAAACAAAAACGGTGCCTCCTTATTGATATGGCAGTCCCTGCTGACTGCAATGTATCTTTGAAGATATTCAAAAAGTTGTCAAAGTACAAGGACCTTGAAATAGAAATCGCGAAAATGTGGCATATGGGAACATCAACAATCCCTGTTGTAGTTGGAGCCCTAGGACTGGTTGGAAAAGATTGCAGTAGACTAATTGAAGGGATACCTGGAAGTCCATGCCTCAAGGAGATACAGAAAATTGTTCTAACAAGTACAGCCCACACCTTACGAAGGGCTTTATCTATGTAATCTTTTTCTTTTTTTTTTTTGTCAGTGGAAAGTGTCATGACACCATTTCTAACCTTAGGTCCCTGGGCGGGACCCGGAAAGAAATGTGTAAACGCCAGAAATCAAAGAAAATAAAAATAATAATAATAATATTGCTTCAGAAGCCTTGGGACTGCGAGTTTTCTACCTAAGGCGCTTTTTGCCCGAGGTCGTTCGATTTGATGGCTGGAGAAGAGACATAATGCAAGATCTACGCTTGGAAACAATAAAACATGCGAAGGAAGAGAGTATAGTAAACAATGATGATCTAACAATGAACTGCGAAACGAGTTTGTACATCGTCCAGGTTTGTCGTACGTGTATAGACAGTGTCGAAGGACAAAGTGTCAAAGGGCAAAATGATGAATGGACAAAGTATAGAAGGGACAAAGTACCGAACGGAAAAAAAAAAGAAAGAGTTGAACTGACTAAATGACGAATGCTTAGAAATGTGCCTAAAATAACATCTTCTACTTAAAATGCAAATATCCTGTCGGTAAATAATTATGAAATATATTAAATTTTTAAAGTTATTATTACTAAATTATGTCAAAGCAAAGCAATAAAAAGTTTAGAATAGCTTAATTGATTATATGAACCGAGTATTTAAAATCATGACGATTTTACATTGTTCAACATTATGTCCTTTTGAAATTTTACTTAGTTTATCTCTTTTTCTGTTCGGATCATTTGTCCATTCGACACTTTGTCTGTTTGACATTATGTCCATTCATCATTTAGTCAGTTCAACACTTTCTGTTCAGTTATTTGTCCATTCGATACACCGTTATCTTGGTATTAGTTATACAAACACATTTAAGTATATAACTATATAAAACTATTGAATAACACACACACATATATACAACACTACATAAAACTGTAAACTTGGAAGAAATTGAAGACTGAATACAAGAAGTTATGACTTCGATACCACAGGAATTCCTGGTGAAATCAGTTGACGCGATTCCTGGGTGGCTCGAGAAGCTGGTAGCAAAATCTGGTGTCCATATTGAATTTTAAATAAAACCTCATGCTAAAGGCTTTCCTCTCATATATATTGCTTGTAAAAATTATAGTTAATGAATAAATTATAATTATTTTAAAATGAGAAGTTACTTTTCAATCACCCTGTATATAAGAAGTCTCTCAATTCTATTAGATAAAAAATAGAAAGTAATAAACACCCCCCACTAATCGGACGACTAACTGATAATTATGGAGGCTTAATAACTTTTAAAGCTATTATTTATTAAATGATGCCAAAGCTAAGGAATAATTTATTTGAACAGAGTTTTTAAAATCATGACGATATGTTTCTTTTTACTTTGTTCAACATTTTGTCATTTTGAAACTTTGACTTCTTGACATTATGTCCATTCGTCACTTTTTCTATTCGGCTCATTTGTCCATTCGACACTGTTTGACACTTTGTCCATTCGTCATTTTGTCCTTCCATACTCTGACCTATTAACTTGTTTTAAGATTTATTATTGACTCTTAGTAAAGTTAGCTTAGTCTGTCACAATGCCAAATGTATGGGAGTACATCGGGAACTGTCATAACGATCTGCCAGACTCGCCATTAAAAAAACAAAACAAAAACAAACAAACAAAACCCCAAAAGACCAAAAAACAAAAAAAAAAAAAAAAGAAAACAAAAAAAAACGAGCAATTAAATAACAGAGAATATCTACTAGAAAATATATATGAAGTCTGTCCGAAAAATATCCTAACATGAATTGTTAATGACAGAAATGGCCTGCCTAGAGCAATGACGGCTGAGTCATCTTCAAAATACTCTTTTTGGGACCTCATAAACTTATGCCAGCGTCTCTCTTAGTTTTGAAAATTTAGCAAAGCCTTCTTTCGGGATTGCCACCAACTGCACCATTGCGTTCTCATTATGTCTTTCAACAGCGACAAAAGGCACGGGGGGGGTGCTAGACCTGTAATTCATTGGGTAGCGACCGGATTTTGATATTTTGATTTTGCGATGTTCTATATATATATATATATATATATATATATATATATATATATATATATTAACTCATCAGGAAATATAAATAATCTGTGCATTCGGTAAAAGCGACAGTCACAGTGACGCCTAATGTCGGCTTAATAACTCTACGGGAGAGTGTTTATTTACAGATACGACACACGGTTTTCTTTGGTTAGTTGCCTAATTACATAAAGGAATATTCAAAACGAGTGGGGAGAGAGAGAGAGAGAGAGAGAGAGAGAGAAAAGAAAAAGAAAGAAAGAAAGAAAGAAAAAGGGAGAGAGTGAGATCATATATTAGGTTGAGTAATAAATAATTATGTCAAGTTTATTCATCAAAAAATAAATTACAATTACATTTTATTCACTTATATTTTCGTCATTACTTGAAAGCCTCTCCATCGAGTGGTATCTAAGCTATCTCCTGTGGAGGGCTCTTGATTGGGCTTTCATCACAATAGCTAGGGAGGATTAGATACAGAACTCAGAATTGATCGCTGCATTTAAGTATTGCATTAATATTTAAGCTTATCTTTTAAAAGTTCATCGATAATTCTTCTGCCACCACTTAATTTAAAGACAATTTGATGCATGTAGGTCCTTACTTTTCGTATAAAGAATTATTTTTCTTTCATGTGTAATTTTAACTGGATTTCGCAATTAATTTTGATTATTCCCAAGTTTAGTTCCAAGTTATAAAAATTTGTTATCGTACAAAAAATTTCGTCACAAAAAATCACGTAAAAAAAATCGCCGAAAACAAACGCAGTAATGAATTTGAAGGAATTCAAAATTTCAGAAATGCAGGTCCAGGTCCGATACGGAATTATTTTTTAATTTGCTCACGGAATCGGCCTGATTCCAAAAATGGTATAATATGTTGGGCTACGGTCTCCAGGAATAAAGTTGAAAACACGGAGAATTTTATTTTGAAAAACTGTAATTTAATAACAGTATATTTTTTTTAAATGAGCTATGTGTCAGAAACCCTCTCACAGAAATCCTCTCACAGAAACCCTCTCACGGAAACCCTGTGTCAGAAGCCCTCTCACAGACGCACACAAGAAAAGGTTGAGGAATTAACCAATGATTCTATCCATTATTTCACGGTGTGGTACTAAATATTTTTTCATGTAATAAATTTTCTTTGTTTCGTGACTCTTCAGGTCGTGGGCAATCATGGCTCTCCAAAACTTCCTATTAAGTAAGGTTTATCTTTTCCTGGACACTTCCAGTCTCTGATCTGACATCAATTTATACAAGCTTATTAGGAGACACTGTGGAGCAATATATAGCGGCTCGGATTGAGGAATAAGATTGCTGAGTACAAACTCCAAACCAGTGGTAATACCCTTGGTGAAAGGTATGAAAGGTATATTTTCTCCTCCTAACTATAGGTAAATAGTAGAAAACATTGGGTCATATAGCCTTGAGTGGCAACCGGTCTAGGAGAAGGAACAAGTGTGAATTCAAAACCAGCCTGGAGAGGGATGGGCCCCGTCAGGTTATCTTTGCCAGGAAACACCACTAGATGTAGTGCTCCTTAAACCCGGATAGTTTACGAGTATCGTAATCGTGATTAAGGAGGTAACTCGCTATTATCCTCTGTTCCTCTTACTTTCAATCTGTCCTGTGAGTGTCAACTTTTCTATGTCCTCTTTCCTCATTATGTACCCTAGAAATTTGAATTATTTCTTTTTGATTCTATTATTCGTCCTTTTTTTTTAAATTCCATTTTCTTTAAAACTTCGTCGTTGTTCACATGCTCAGTCTACGCTATTCTCAGCATCCTTCTGTAGAACCACATCTCTGTTGCCTCAAGTCTCTTCTTAATCCGTGAGGAAATTGTCTGTCATACCACATAGCACCGATATTAGGTAACACTTCAGCACGCTGTTCTTTGTTTTTGACCAAATTTTCCTGTTTCTTAATAAGAGTGCTCCAATAACTTGGACCGATTTTAATGTGAATTAAGTTTAAGCGTCTTTTTCTTTTGCTTTCAAATTTAACAACTTAAGTTCTTGGCAATTTCAACCATGGAAAGATTAACAATTAAACACCATGTTAAAGTTATCGAAGCCTATTACGAAAATGGACGTTCAAACAGAATTTAAATAAGAAGATCCCAGGTCGCATCATCTCTCGAAAGAGCGAAGTCAATTGGCCACCAAGATTGTGCGACTTGACGCCTTTAGATTTCTTCCTTTGGGGTCATCTCAAAAGTAAGGTCTATGCCAACAAGCTAACAATTCAAAAGCTGAAGGATGAGATAATAAGGCATATTAGTGAGATCAAGGAGCAACTATGCAGAGACGTCATCAAAAATTTTGACCATCGAGTTGAGGTGTGCCGTCGAAACATTGGTGAATATTTAGGCGATATTATTTTTCATACATAATTGCCATGACTTAAATAACATGATCCAATAGAGAAATAAATATATTTGCACCAATAACAACGATTTATTTACTTCTGACTTTGATCCGTCTTAATGAAACACCGTTATATATAATCATTCTTAATGAAACACATTTTATTTTGCTTAGCGTTTGAAATATGTCTTTTGCTATTCCAATACATTTTCGAATTTAGACGTGACATTCCTCGTCCTTTACTAAAACACCTCTTATATATCGTATAAATTTTCATACTTGCTTGATTTTGGTATCTGTGTTTTGTAGCCTGCCTCTTAGGTTGTTCTTGTTGACGGCCATTGATTATGTCTTCTTACAATTGATGCTTAGTCCTTTCTTCTCAAATTCCTTTAATGTCTTTTCTAAGAGTTCCTTCAGTTTATTTTCTGCGTCTGATGTAATCTAAACAAAGCTAAAAATAGTGTCAAAGAAATAGACATCGTGCTTATCGGCCCGACAGACAGACTCGTATTTATTTACTGAGGAAATCACGTCCACAGTATTTTAAATGTTAACGAATGTATTTGGGTGAAAAAGATTACATAGCGGAAGATTCTAGAAGAAGACCAAGTTTATTTAATTCGTTTATATCTTCTTTTTTTTTAAACTTCTGTTTCAAATTTAGAAACACATTTCAAAATTTCTTACTCCTCCAGATCTTACATCTTTTTCATCTTTTTGCTTTGCTTCTTCGTCTTTATGTAATTACCAACGTTTTTCTTTCTTCTTTTCCTTGCTTACGGCCATATCACGTTGAAAAACCAGTTCCCGTACAATCACTGAAGTTAAGCAACCTCGAGCCTGGTCAGTAGATGAATGATCGCTTGGGAATACCAGGTGAAATAAGCTTGTATGCGTGGGTGGTGTAAAGGATAACATCTCAGAATTGTTAATCGGAGAGACACCACGTGCTTCCCAGGACTCCGACGTATCTTCAATTTTCAACAGAATTTTCTTTGACTTTTTCGCTCTTATGTCCCATAATACGAAACTATATACAAATCTCCTTAATCCTTTATTACACGAATAGGATTTAACCATAAATCCGATTAATATACAGCTACTAATAATATTTAAAGAAACCTTTATTATAAGTGTTTGTATTGTATGTGTTAAAAAGTTATATTTAAATTACTAATAAATAAGTGAAAAAGAACATTAAAAAATAATTGATAAGTAAGTCACTATCACCACAATCATCACCACCGCCAACATCACCACAACTACCACCATTATTATTATTATTATTACTATTATTCCTCTTTGTTTTTCTTTCTTCTTTTTTATTATCAGTAATAAGACTCTAAACTGTTCAATGTTCTACCCGAATCAGGTAAAAAATCTTTACGTCAAAAATTAATAAAATTAGTATGTACCGATTACTTATCAAGCATATCAACAAGTAATATAACTTAATAACAAGTCTCTAATTATTATTTAATCTAATCTAATCTTCTTCTTTTTCTTCTTCTTCTTCTTATCATCATAATTATTATTATTATTATTTTTATTTTCTTTGATTTCTGGCGTTTACACATTGCTTTCCGGGTCCCGTCCAGGGACCTAAGGTTAGAAATGGCATCATGACACTTTCCAATGACAAAAAAAAAAAAAAATATTATTATTATTATTATTATTGTTATTATTATTACTTTTAATTTTATCTCCTCTTACTTGCCGATAAATTTTAATTGTGGCTGGCGGAAGATAGGCAAAAAAAAAAAAAAAATGTTTACAGTTACTTTATTCAAACTTTTTTCCAATAAATACGTAAACAATTCGGAAAAATAATTTTCACGATTTAAAAAAAAATCTTTTATATTGCTCGAATATGTTTTGTCATTAACTAATGCAAAAAGGGTTGATAAGCAATAAAAAAAACAAATCAGTCAAACGACACAATTTTTACTTCTTTCTTTCTTTCTTTCTTTTTACTCATTTTATCCTCTTTCTCCTCCCCCTCTAATCTTTCTTCACATTATATCCTTTTATAACTCCAGTTCGTAATCATTGTCACTTCATTATGGCTTTCTAAATCCAGCTATTGAAGAAGTCCTGACAACTGGAACACTACAATTCACGTACTAGGCTGGGTAGTCAACGAATTTTTTTAAAAACGTAAACTATGAATAAACCAAAAGAACGACCCGTTTGTCTTTAATAATGTGAAACCCTTACGACACAAAAAAGTCGGACGCCTCAAGAAGGCTATGGAATGAATGACGGTGTCCAGAGCCTCCGCGACGAATACACACACATACACACACATATATATATATATATATATATATATGATTGTGTGTGTGTAAATAATATATATATATATATAACATGTGTGTGTGTGGAATGAGTGACGGTGTCCAGAGCCTCCGCGACGAATACACACACACACACACACACACACACACACACACACATATATATATATATATATATGTGTGTGTATGCGTATTCGTCGCGGAGGCTCTGGACACCGTCACTCATTCCATAGCCTTTTATATATATATATATATATATATATATATATATGTAAGTAAAGAGAAAAAGAATTTGGAAAAAGGGCCGTTATTTTGAGGTGAAAGTTGATAAGAACGGTGAGTTGTTATTTTTATTTCTATCCGCAAAATTCGGCAGGCGAAATGGACGGAAACTCAAGGTGAAGGACTGTTTATTGCATTCGGTCTGATTTTTTTTTTCTGCAGGAATTTTATGTTTAGACGACCCTTCCCTATCCGGCTTCTTGTCTCGACTCTGTTTAGGCAATCTCAGATGTGTAGGTTGTTGTTAATACAGTGTAGGAAAAAGATCTCACGTTGTCAAGAGAGTCGCCCTGGGTTTAACGGATAGCAGAGAACAGAACCTTATTTTCACGATCCCGAGCCAAGAATTCGGGGAAGATGATCTTTGTGGGTGTGAACAACTGATAAATCTTCTAAAGAAAGGATGAGGCAAATTTGGAATTTTACATTCTGCGAATAGTGACTCATATAGTCAATATTATAATAATCCATTCACGTGGGTGTGCTTGTTTGCTACCGAAAAAAAATAAATCACTAAAATTGTCCAAAAAGTAGAAACAGACAAAACAAAAATTATAAAAAAGCGAGCGTATTTTTTGTTAAGAAAAAACGGCACGTAGTAGCGAGATAGTTGCTAGAGTAATATACTTAAAAATTATAACTTAAAAAATAGATAATTTTCTAGTCTCATTTACAACTTAATAATATTTACATTATTTAAATATGGGACTACTGTCTTCATTATTGTTGTTGTCATCACGGCCGTTGTGTAGTACGTGAATTTGGCGTCATGGTGATTGTGAGTAAAACTTCTGGGTCGGGAAGTGGGTATTTGGGAGGAATTCAGAATTCTAATCAAAAGAACGCGGAAATTCATGACATTGTAGAAATCTTACACCTCAATGATGTTTTCAATAGAATTTATGTGAAGAAGTAACAGAGAGAGAGAGAGAGAGAGAGAGAGAGAGAGAGAGAGAGAGAGAGAGAGAGAGAGAGAGAGAGAGAGAGAGGGAGAGAGCGAGAAAAATACAATAACATTAAAGTAGGTATATTCCTGAGATCCATAAAAAATAGCATGGCATGAATAAAAAAAGCCTTAAACTTGATGAAAATAATTTTTTATCTTCTAAATGTTTATGTTATTATCAAGAGGAAAAATCAAAATATTTTTTGATTAGTTTTTTTTCATTTTTTTAATAATTTCTAGCACGTTCAAAATTTTCGTTAAAAATCTTGTATTTTTTGAATCACCAAAATTGACAGAAAATCGACTGTCAGCCATTGTTTTAACTTTTGTTTACAAAAGTGAAAGTTTCCGTTTAAAACTCTTACGATAATAAAACAAATATGAGAACACTACCAGATAGTTAAGTTTCTGTAGCTGGTTGATTTTGATGACCCCAGTATGTAAGTTACATATTAAGCTGTCTCTTTTGCTGACAATCATGCATTCTATCTTTTAATTGTTAAAAGTTAGTCCTTTCTTCTTGCTTTCTTTTACAACATTGTTATCTCAGTTTTTCGTCTGTGATTGTCATCAACGCAGTATTTTATGTTGTTAAGATTATTATAATAGTGTATTTTAGCAATGCAACTTGTCAGACGATGACCGGTCTTTGCTTATTATATACATGTGTGTTTGAGAAGGGGCAAGAGACTTAAGGCGTATACACTATCAATCAAATGTTTGGGACACCCTGAAGTGTTTCTCTAAGTTCATAAAATGTACAAATTTTGCATATTTGGATAGACTCACCTATTGGTGTATATATATATATATATATATATATATATATATATATATATATATATATATATATATATATATATATATATAGTAGGTGAGTCTATCCAAATATGCAAAATTTGTATAATATAAGATATATATATATATGCAAATCTTTATATAAAATTCAAGCAAATCTTCTACAAGCATTATAAATTTATTTGCATAAGTTTTGAAAATTTTGTTACAATCTGATACATTTTTCTGAACTGAAGAGAAGAAATTTACAAATAGTTCAACTTGGTAAAGGTTCAATCGCAACTAAATTAATGTGATTGAAATTAAATTTCAGAAACCGTTAAAATTCCAAGAACCAAACAGATTAGTATTGAAAAAAAGAAATTCTTCCTATAGAAGTGTATTCCAAATATCAGATTGCTAGAAAATTACAGAATCTTTGTTTAAAAGAAAATATAAATTTGCTTTAACTGAAATTATAATTATTTTATATTAATTTTGATTTTAATTATTGCATAATTGCATGCAAGCATAGAAAAATAAATTTGTTTATTTAAAGACATGAAATTTGATTAATTTTCTTTTTTAAATTTAGAGGAAAAAATTAATGTGATCCCAAACCTTTGGTCGGTAGTGTGCGTGTGTGTGTGTGTGTAAAATATATATTAAATGGGTTATAACTGATCTAATTTTACCGTTTCATCATTAATACTCTACCGTTATTCCTCTCATCGGTATTATTATTATTTTTATTTTCTTTGATTTCTGGCGTTTACGCATTGCTTTCCGGGTCCCGCCTAGGGACCTAAGGTTAGAAATGGCATCATGACACTTTCCACTGACAAAAAAAAAAAAAAAAAAAATATTACATAGATAAAGCCTTTCGTAAAGTGTGGGCTGTACTTGTCAGAACAATTTTTTGTATCTCCTTGAGGCATGGACTTCCAGGAATCCCTTCATTTAGTCTACTGGAATCTTTTCCAAACAATCCTAGAGCTCCAACTACAACAGAGATTGTTGATGTTCCCATATGCCACATTTCCGAGATTTCTATTTCAAGGTCCTTGTATTTTGACAGCTTTTTGAATATCTTCAAAGATACATTGCAGTCAGCAGGGACTGCCATATCAATAAGGAGGCACCGTTTTTGTTTATGGTCTTTAATAACAATATCTGGGCGGTTGGCTTTGATTGTTCTGTCAGTGTAGTCTCATAGAATTGTAACAGGTCCTATCTTCGTAACCGGGTCTGGGTGGTGTTCATACCAGTTTCTTTCAGTTTCCTTCCCGTAGAAGTTTCAGATTTTACAGTTCAGATATTGGCCCACTCTGTCACACCGGGTTTCATATTCTTTCGGTGCCAATATCGTGCAACCTGATACAAGATGATCAATTGTTTCTAGATATTTATCACAGAATCTGTATTTTGGGCTAACACAATTTTCCAGTGCGTTTGTGCTTGATAATTCCTAGTTAGCAAACATTGGTCTTGTACAGCAAGGATAAAACCCTCAGTTTCAGCTTTCAACCCTGCACTACGTAGCCACTGATGGGTATGAGTTTTGTCTACGTCAGCTTGTTTGGTACGGGCAGAGTATTGGCCCTGAAGCGGTTTATCTTGCCATTGTTTCTGTATCTTATTATTATTATTATTATTATTATTATTATTACGACATTATAATGATATTATTATTACTTTTAAATTTTTTTCATTTCGAAATGTTTTTCGATAAATGATAATTAATTTATATTCAAATTACTGCATATTTGCATCCAAACATAGAAAAAATAAATTTGTTTTTTTAAAGACACAAAACTTTATTTATTTTTTAAGTTTAGAGGAAAAAAATCAATGTGGCCTCAAAATTTTGGTCTTTAGTGTATATATTAATCAGATATCTTATGTGTAAAATGATTCCATACGGTTGGGCTTAAGAATGGATTTCTGAATCCCACGCTGCAAATGTTGATATCTCGTTTCTTGGTCAAAGAATTTGACTTTATCGAGATAGAAGACAGTAAAACAGATTTGATAAATGCTAACATATGTGTTTATAGAGCAATAAATGCTTACTTGTTTACAGATTGCTTCCGCTGTCATAACTTCTTGGAAGAGTGTAATGGTTATTCGGATCATTCTTAACATTATTTTCATGAATCCTCATGAGAAAGGCATAAAACTAACACTGCTATCGAAAAGTGATCTTCTCTGAAGTATTGTATATCAGGACAGACTGCAGGTTTGTAATCAAAGAGAATACTTTCTGCTAACTTTTTCGCTGTAGTAGCCTGCATGTTACCCGGAGAGAAGATGGGTGCCTTTGAAGACGAGACAAATATATCTAGTATGATCAACGGGAAAGCAGAATTTTTGACCTGAGGTTTATCAAATTCGACAAGCATCCGATGAAGAAGCCATTTGTTGAAACGTTGTGGACGTAAACACAAAATGAGAATATGACCTGCGAGTGTCAAATTCGCCATTCCTTCTTTCCTTATTAAGTTTCCTGTCTTTCCACTATATTTCTCAATGAATCCAAAGTGTCTATTTTTGATTTTAAGTATACGTGTCCTTTTTTAATTTCATTTTTTTATTTTCTATTTTCTTCCTCGTTAGTCACATGTTCAGTCCATGGTATTCTCAGTATCCTTCTGTGGCGCCACATTTATGTTGCCTCAAGTCACTTCATCTTTAAGACAAATTCTCAATGTGAAATACAGTGAAATAAAATATTCACAAGCCAAGGAAAAATGATCGTAAATATTAAAATTGTTTTTTTTTTTTTAACACTTTCACCCTAAGCAAGGCGATAAAACCAGTAAGGCATAAAGGTTTACTGGGAGTGAAAGAAAGTGAGAAAAAGTTGAAGAGAGAGAGAGAGAGAGAGAGAGAGAGAGAGAGAGAGAGAGAGAGAGAGAGGGGGGGGAATATTAAAAACCCCCAAAATTAGTATTCATGAAGACAGAAGATGACGATTGATTCCCAACAATACCAATCGTCGCAGAAATAACAGCCAGGAAAAATGCGGGAAGAAGGAAGAAATGGATCACTCACTATAATAAACACCCACATAAACAAGTACTCAATAACAAATACAAACAAAACAAAGCCCTCGTAACTGAAAGACTTCCGTTACTGAAATCTATGTCACCTAACGGGAGAGGGGGCAGCGAATCAAACTAAAAAAGTGGGATTAAAATAAAAGTCCCGATGTGCATACATACTCTAGCTTAGTTAAAATAGGTAATTAGTACAAACTGCTTTGTCCAAAATCATCATTGTATCTCAAAAGACAAATATGGCCAAGAATGGTGGGGGTGGTGGTCGGGGATGGTCATCACTGTCCAACCTTTTAACTTAATTACAATCCCTGACACACAACTGCACAAATATTCCCAATACCAAAACTTGGTATTTACACAATTTCTCTATGAAGTTCTAAAAAGACACAATCTTTGTGTCGTCGGAGGATAGTAATAATAACAACATTTCAAAATCTAACCCCAAATGAATACAATATTTACTACATAACCATAATAGTTGGTAGTATAAGAAGGCCCAGATAATAACTTCTTTTTTAATGAAAATTAAAAACGCCGTTCGAAAACACGTACAAATCGGACTAATCCATTCTATCAGTTTTAGGTACATCAAACACTCAGCCGATTCCATATTGTATAGGGGGAGTTTTCCAACACCTATTTTACGACGCGGAAATCGTCAGAAAAAAAAGTAATACGTACGAATCTGATAAATGTAATGTCTTTCAAATGCTTAACTCCCCGACAGTAGTCCCTAACAAATAACTTGACTTAATCACAGAGGGGGCAACGTGTACCTTTCTCATTCTAATCCCATGTAGGGTAAGGTGGACGTTTCTACTTCTAATCGCAGAGTGGGGGGGGTAATGTACCTTTCCCCTTCTAATCCACGAGCGGGTAATGAGTACCTTTCCCCTTCTAATCCCGGGGGGGGGGTAACGTGTACCATTCTCCTTTTAATCCCAGGGGGGTTAATGTGTACCTTTACTCTTCTAATGACAGAGCGGGTAATGTGTAATTTTTTCCTTCTAAACCCAGAGCAGATAATGTGTACCTTACTCAAATCACAGAGGGGCTAATTTATAACATCCTCTTTCAAATAGAAGAAGGGGTAACGTGTACTTTTCTCATTCTAATACCAGAGGGGGCAATGTGTACCATTCTCCTTCTAATCCCAGAGGGGGTAAGGTGTACCTTTCTTCTTCTAATCCCAGAGGGGGTAAGGTGTACCTTTCGCCTTCTAATCCCAGAGGAGGTAAGGTGTACCTTTCTCCTTCTAATCCCAGAGGGGGCAATGTATAATTTTCTCCTTTTAATCCCAGAGGGGGTAACGTGTATCTTTCCCCATTTAATCCCAGAGAGGGTAATTTGTACCTTTCTCTTTCTAATCTCAGAGCGGTTAATGTGTAACTTTCTCCTTTTAATCCCAGAGGGGGCAATCTGTACCTTTCTCCTTCTAATCCAAGAGGGGGTAAAGTGTACCTTTCTCCTTCTAATCCCAGAGGAGGTAATGTGTACCTTTCTCCTTCTAATCCCAGAAGGGGCAATGTGTACTTTCTCCTTCTAATCCCAGAGGGAGTAATGTGTATCTTTCCCCATTTAATCCTAGAGGGGATAATTTGTACCTTTCTCTTTCTAATCTCAGAGCGGGTAATGTGTACCTTTCTCCTTCTAGATATAGTTCACCATTCCATATCTTTCCACCTTTGTTTATAGAATGGATTGTTTGAAACTTCAACAGCAGTAAGTACACCCTTGTGCAAATTTATTGAAACAACCGCTTTAGTTTCCTTTCTTTCAATATACCGTCTGTTTTAGATCCACTGGAGTCTCAGGGTGTAATCGATTTCTATTTTGTCCTCAGATTATGTCATTTGCAGTGGTCTGTAGTAATATGAATCTATTTTCGGTGTGTCTGATCAAATTTGTTTGGCCTTGAAAAATATTGCGTCATTCGTGATTACATCAGATTTTTATCACTATTGTCTCGACTGTCGATTAGTTTTCCTACGGCCATTGTCTGTAATGGATGTTACTCCAATGAAGCGTACGAAAATTGTAACGCTGCACGAACACACTGGCAAGCCTTACTAGTGAGCAAATCAAAGTATTATCGACTAGCCCGGAAACTCTCTTGATTTAAATCCAATTGAGAATCTGTAGTCAATCTGCAAGAAACGACTTCGTGAAATGGACATACGAAGTACTAACATGTGCATTGGGTCATGTTTTATTGGAAAAAAAGTAAATAATTACGGAATTATTCGTTTTGTTTCAATCAATTTTCACAAGTGTGTATCTGAAAATGGGTTCAGTGTTCCAAATGACATTGGGCATGTTACACAAGTTTTGTTTTACTCTTTTCCATCATCTCATACCGACCTGTGCCTCCTCAACTCTCCTGAATGAATATTTAGAACATCGATCTATATAAACGAATTTTGAAAGTTACATTTCTAAAAACGATGCTAATTTAAACTAAATATGATTTTTGATGTTTATGAGGCCCTGTCATTTCTTTTAAAACTAACTCAAGGTGTTGGTGTTAAAAAACCTCGCCTGCCTCATAATTTTATATTAAATCATGGGTTTTAGCTCTTCAAATACTTAATCCCCTCATATTTTCATACTAAAATAAGCGTTTTTCCTATTTAAAAAGGAAAGGAGGCATTATTTTCGGAACGACCCTCGTATGTTGCATACACACATAGCATCGGGCGCTTGGCTCAGACCGATTCAAATGTGTAGTAAAGATGGTCCTTATTAGTGATCCCATACACTTGGCCTTATGTCAAACTAGTTCAGGATCAGTAAACAACGATATGTCTGAGGTAGTTGCTTATTTGCCATTGGCGCAACTTACTCAGCTTAAGTAGAAACATAATTTTGGATATAAACGAAAAATAAAATGACCTTGTACCATACTAGACAAAGCCTCATAAATGCCCATAGAAGCAGACTCACACCTTAAGGCATATATACATAATGACATCAATATTTTCGTCGTCTAATAATGAAAAGCGGGTTAATTTTCTGAAACAATTATTTACTTTTCAACATAATCTCCTTCTTTGTTAGTGCACTTAATTAACTAGAAGATTGTTGTAGGATACGTAAGGTCGATAATGGGTTATGTCCCCATTCACATAAATACAGTAGTAAATACTGTATGTTGGTCTGCAGTTGGAGATTCGTCTCCAGCTGTGCCAGTCGAACTCTCCCCCTTCGGCTAGAGAGGAATCCAGACGAGGTTATTCCGAAGGGCAGAGTCTTGTCAGGGGTGGTAGACAGCTACCCGACCTCGTTTTTTATGGGGTCTACGGGGAATTTTTGCCCGAGCCTACCGGCTCGGATGCTTCACGTTAAATTCGGCCTTGTGCCACATCTGACCACGTGGGGCAGTTGGCAAATATCCTGCAGTTGGAGATTTGTCTCCAGCTGCGCTGGTCAAACTCTCTGCCTCCGGGTAGAGAGGATCCCCAAACGAGGCTATGTCAAAGGGCAGAGTCTCGTCTCGGGAAACAGCTACCCGACCCCGTATTAAACGGAGTCTACGGCGAATTTTTGGCCGAGCCACATCTGAAATTCGGCTTTGTGCCACATCTGACCGTGGGGCGGTTGGTAGATATCCTGCAGTTGGAGATTCAATGTGAAATTCACTTGATTCACTTATAGTAGTTGACTACTAATTCGACACGCCACTGGCGAATCTTATATGTGTTGTTCTTGTCCTAAGTATTATCGTTCATTATCAATCTTCGTTTGATTATTCTATTCTGCAACCTTCCTTTTGTTACAACAAAGATATAAATCCCAAAGATCAAACATTATACATTGAACATTTCAGATCAAAATTCTGCTAATAACTACGTGTCATGTTACATCGTTCTCCGTTCTTACATGTACTCACGCATACATCGGCGTTCATATATTTTCACCATAATCGTACAAGATTTAGAGGAGAGGCGTCATTGGAGGCCTCCTTTCTATTCTTTTCGCTTGACCGCTGAACTCACCTTTCAGTACAATGGAGAACAACATTTTAAACATAAAAATATTGTATTAGGATCATCATAAAAATGTTTGGCAAAATTTATGATATTTATGATTAAAATGTTTTTCTTGAGGGTAAGTCAAAAATTATCAGCTCTTTCACCATAACGTGTCTTTAGATAAGACTGCGGATAGTATTTGACTTTCCCTCATAGAACAACATAAATGTCATAAATTTTGCCAAATATTTTCGTGACGGCCTTATATAATATTTTATGCTTTTATCAGGAAACCTGTTTCGTTTCATGTCGAGCCTTACAAATACGAACAGGAGTAACAAGTAGCAACGCTTAAATGTTTTATACGTCTCAGATGAAATGTCTATTTTTATTGTGAGCGGATTTGTATTGGGTTGGCCAGAAAGTTCGTTCGCTTATTAAATAGGAAATTTATCTAATAAAACGAACGAACTTTTTGGTGAGTCCATGATGTACGACAATTAAGCTTTTCTATTTAGCACCAGAGGATAGTATCTCACCGATACACTGGGCCTTCTGAGCTGGATTTAGTTACGGTTCTTGACCGAGAAATAAACGTAATAAACAGGATGGAATTTCGAACAGCAAGGTAAGAATTTCTTGGGAAAAGAGTGGGTGATAGAGAAAAAGTAGAAGGGGAGAAAGCGAGAAAAATGGAAAGAAAACCAGGTGAATGGAGAAGAAACAAACATATATATATATATATATATATATATATATATATATATATAGAGAGAGAGAGAGAGAGAGAGAACGGGAGAAAAGATGAAGATGGAAGAAAGACGGACACACTTACTGGATGTATATAAAAAAAATGAAATAAATATAAATTTGGAAGCGTCAAAACCTGTGATTCATTAAAATTTATTTATTTTTATTATACGTTAAAAGGAGAGACGGAACTAATTTCAACTCAGGATTAGTTTCAACTCGGAACTAATTTCAACTCGGAACTAATCACAACTCGGAACTAATTTCAACTGAAAGTAATTTCAACTCGTAACTAATTTCAACTCGGAACTAATTTCAACTCGGAACTAATTTCAACTGGAACTAATTTCACCTTGGAACTAATTTAATCTCGGAAGTAATTTCAACTCGGAAGTAATTTCAACTCGGAACTAATCACAACTCGGGACTAATTTCAACTCGGAACTAATTTCACCTCGGAACTAATTTAATCTCGGAACTAATTTCAACTCAGAACTAATTTCAACTCGGAACTAATTTCCACTCGGACCTAATTTCAACTCGATTTAAAAACCCTAAGCCTAACTCTAACCCTAACACCTAGTTTCTAGGTGAAATTAATTCCGAGTTGAAATTAAATCCGATTTGAAATTAATTCTGCACCCTCTTAAAAAGTTCAAATTATAGAGCCAAAGAAAATGAGGAAATGCAACAAAAAATGTTTGTGCCTTCCTTCTTTCATCATCATAATCATCATCATTATCAACAGTCCCTGCATCGGATGTGATTGTAGGGACAGCTGACCAGCTCCTTCCACATGTCACAGGTGCGTGCCAATGTCTGAGTCTTTGTGAATGATCTTCCAATCCACTCAAGGATATTGTCAGCCCTTTTTTTGTTTTGTTCGCCTCTTTTTCTTGCCTCAACTGGAAACTTGTCGGATCACAGGGGAAAGAGTGTTGACTCACATGAAGAGCCCATATTATTCCTTACTGACGGAGGACGCACGGTGGAGCGGCTCGGATTTAGGAAGCGGAGAGCCGAGTTCGAATTCCAGTCGAATCCGTTACATTCACTTACGTGCTTATACCCTTGGGAAAGGAGTGAATCCTCTTCTTCTCTCCACAGCAGGACAGAACGGGTTCTATAACCTTGGGTGGCAACGGGTTTAGCAGAAGGACAACTCTGAATTCAAAAACTGATCCTGGTTGTTTGGTTTGGTCTTAATTGAGTAAGCTAACAACCTACTCACTGAAAAAATGGCTTGTTATAGAAACCGCAACGATATCTGGCGGCCCTATGTTCCCCAAGGAATTGAATATATATATAACAATGAAAATATTTTAAAATTTTAAAGTGGTAATTTTAAAATTGTAATTAAAATTGTAGTTAAATAAAATGAATTCTAACCTGTTCTTTGTACATACATATGAAACTTTATTACTTAGGTTACATATATTTGAAATAAATAAATAAATTAATTAATAAATAAAGTTTACTAAATCTGAGAAATGACTTAGCTAGTTTTGTAGTAAGTTCCATTAATATTACTTAAATAATATTTAAATTTAAAAGTTAAAAAAAAAAAAAATTGTAATTTACATATACTTTGAAATGGAAAAATAATTTTACTTACTATGAGTAATTTTCCTTCTGTTATAAAGTAATATAGTCTATTAAAACTAAACAATGAAAATATTTTAAAATTTTAAAGTTGTAATTTTGAAATTGTAATTAAAATTGAATTAAATTGAATGAATTCTAACCTAAATTTCTTTTTAAATAATACTACACACAAAAAAAGAATCCCCCCAAAAAAAACACCTATAGTAAAATAAAATTAATATGAAATGCCATAAGATGTAAGCTTTTGAATGACCCATGTCCTTAGTACTTACATGAGAAACATTATATTACTAGGTTTATATATAAAATAAAAAGTTTACTAAATCAGTGAAATTAAGTAACCATTTTTGCCGTCATAGTCATAAATTAAAAAAAAAAAAAATGTAACCTCATATACATACTTAAACTTGATGTTAAAATAATCCTACATAATATAATGGATTCTAATACATTTAACTTTTCTTAAAAAGAATACAGTAAAATAAAAATTAAAAAGGAGAATATTTCAAATCGTAGTTAAATAAAAAGTATTAGGAAAAAACCCCGAAAATCTTTAATTTTAAAAAATGACGTTGAAATTTTTTTACCGTTAACAATTTAAAAAAAAAAAATTCAGACGACATCCATTCAACTGATGTCAGGTTTCATTGTAAAATACATCCCTACCCCTTACCAAATTGTAGCTAATAACTGATACAATGATACTGACATAAGGAAAATCTAGACATCCCTTGTTCAATTTAAGTAGAATATTCTGTAACCATGGAAACGTGATTTTAGCTGTGTCTTTAAAACTCAGTAATTTTTAAAAGTTACTCCAAAATTCGCTTGAAGATGAAATGGAACTAATGCTTTTAATTTAATTGCAAAAATTAAATTCAGGGTTTTTAGCTTCTATTTTTGAAACATGGTTGAACTGTGTGGCGAAAAAAAAACATATTTTAAATCAATTAATTTATAATATTAATGCTCTGTAAATTTACATTGAGCACTATTTTGTAAAAATAAAAATATCTATAAGAACACCGGATTTTATATCTTACTGTTCTTTCTTTATATATATATATATATATATATATATATATATATATATATATATATATATATATGAATAATATGAAAGGCATAATATATATTTTATGAGGTCTTCCAACGAACAGGGTTTGCTTCTTGTTTGATGGTGTCCACTTGGTCCACATAAGAGATATCTAGGGTAACTCTTTATTACTTGGACTGAACTTTTTTTTGTAGGAAACATACTCAGTGCGTGTGTATGTGATTGCGTATTTTATATTTATATATATATATACCTTTCCACTTTGATTCTACCCCCAATCTATCGTCACAAGGCAGAGAGAAAGGGAAATTTTAACATTTTTACTATACGAAAGACGTCAGTAGCTAGGAGAGCTCGAGTCTAGTTGAAGAGCATTGCATTAGCAGCGGTAGCCACTGTTTATAAAAATCACCCCTTCCCCAGCGAGACCTCAGTGGAATTATTTCGAGAAACATAAACAATCCTCCACAGACAGACTAGATATATATATATATATATATATATATATATATATATATATATATATATATATATATATGTGTGTGTGTGTGTGTGTATGTATGTATATATATATATCTGTGTGTGTGTGTGTGCGTGTGTGTGTGTGCACCGTTTAATTATTTTATTTAATTTTTCTTGTGTTTTTTTTCTTTTCTGGACATAAATCATGAAGAAATTGTTCGAATTTTCTGTATTTTATTTTTATTTTTAACAGAATGGATAGATTCTTATGCGTGTGTGTGTGTGTGTTTGTGTGTGTGTGTGTGTGTGTGTGTGTGTTACTTATAAGAATGTTTTATTTTCCAAACATGGTCAGAGCATTGTGGCCGTCTTCATAGTTGCTATTAGCTTCCTTTTATTAATAGTGCTTCCATTATTTTAGCATTTTAAGCATTATTGTATAAAAAAAGGATTAGCTGCCCAAATGCGCAATTCTCTCTATCTCTCTTTATATATATATATATATATATATATATGTATTGGTGGTAATGTTAACCACCTGATGAAATGTCTAAGTTAGACATCGAAACAAATATGCATTTTTGTCACCGTAACTTGCATGTTCCAATGTAACAGTTTATAACGAATATTTATTACTCTACTCTTATATAACCCCACGCGTTTTAAATGAATGTTATAACATTCATTTAATATATATATATATATATATATATATATGTAGGGGCACGTAGTGCACCAGGATTCTGTATTCGGCTCTTCAAAGGGTGTGGATATCTATCCATCTATCTATATATAAGCTCATCTATAGAGGAGGATGTTACGATGATAGTTTGACAGGCAGTAAGGTAGCGAAGTGAGTTCGATCTAAACTGGGTGGCCTAGTAGTGAATTCCAGTGCTTAGCTTAGTGAATTAAATGCCTTAGAGCATATAGGTGATATATATATATATATATATATATATATATATATATATATATATATATATATATATATATTTCCATTTATAAAACCTGTACTTAAACAGCAACATTTTAGTCTTTGATCCTTCGAAGTTAATCACACATGCTTATGTTGTAAACATAAGGAAATTGATTAAACATATGAAAAGATTGACTTGGTTATTCGCATGGGAGGCGAAAACATCCGCTTTCAGGACGGTAAATGGGAACATGTTTGAAAAAGTACGCACCCATGTATCTTCTCCAACCGAGTCAGTTATTGAAACAAGAATGCAGCATCATTTCTCATATTTGTCCGTTTGCTGTAATTCCTGGGGAGGGGGTATTCTTTGATTTCCTCATTATTTTTCTGAGGATTATAACAATATGAACTAGATCAAATATAAATACGTTTTCCAGGGGTAGAAAGACCGTTCCCCTTTTTTTTTACGTAGATGATTACGTAAGTATTGTAATGAAAACTGGCGGTCAAGAGATCTAAGAATCTTTTTGTATCCGGGCCAATGAAGATTTTAATATTTAAAAATTTCATATAGATTCGCTAAAAAATGCCCATACATGAGGAAAAAATGCCTCAATTTTGATAAAAACAACGTTTTATCGTCAAAATCTTTATATTATTATTAAGAGGGAAGACAAAAGGATTTTAGCCTTGTCGGCTGGAGCTTCAGAATATGTCGACTGCATCTCTACAGAAGCGTAAGATCCTCTTCCCAAGTCTGACCTCCTGGGTAAGACGATAAACTACTTCCCCGTCCTGGGTAAGACGATAAACTACTTCCGCATCCTGGGTAAGACGATAAACTACATCCGCGCCCTGGGTAAGACGATAAACTACACCCGAGCCCTGGGTATGACGATAAACTACATCCGAGCCCTGGGTACGACGATAAACTACATCCGCGCCCTGGGTAAGATGATAAACTACATCCGCGTCCTGGGTATGACGATATACTACATCCGAGCCATGTGTATGACGATAAACTACATCCGCACCCTGGGTAAGACGATAAACTACATCCGAACCCTGGGTAAGACGATAAGCTACATCCGCGTCCTGGGTATGACGATATACTACATCCGCGTCCTGGTTAAGATGATAAACTACATTCAACAGCAAGGAGTTTTTGAGGTGCATGGAACCACCTCTTGATTGCTGGTGTTCTCAGTAGTAGTATCTGGTGTTCTCAGTAGTAGCATCTGTTCGGGTCCCAACTATGCACAAATAGTTAAGCCCTAAACTGGGGTCAAAACACCATGAAAGTATAAAAATAGGTTTTAATACCAGAATTACTTTTCGTAAAAAAAATATTACCAGCAATATATTTTTTAAGAAAAAAATATTACCAGCAATTATTTTTTTTCAGAAAAAAAAACATTACCAGCAATTCATTTTTTAAGAAAAAAATATTGCCAGCAATACATTTTTGAAGGAAAAAATATTACCAGAAATACATTTTTAAAGGAAAAAAAAACATTACCAGCAATACATTTTTTAAGAAAAAAATATTACCAGCAATGCATTCGTGAAAAATTATAATTACCAGAAATACATTTTTTAAATATATATATATATATATATATATATATATATATATATATATAAATATATATATATATATATATGTGTATATGTGTGTGTGTGTGTGTATATTACATGAATCATTCATACAATAAACAGATATTGAAGAAATTACCGGGATGTAAAAAACAAATTTCTTTCCATAACTGATGATGTCTGTACGCACAGATGAAAGCTTGTAAAAAAACAAAAAAGACCTTATGCAACTGGAATTTATAAACAGAGATCATAACATTCATCTACAGGTTCGGGGTTAATGTAATTTATTAAATTTGTTTGAGAAGATGTATTCTCGCCATTTATATCATTAACTTCAATATCTGTTTTTTGTATGAATGATTCATGTAATGTAAATTGAACTGCACCACATACTTGATATATATATATATATATTAGCAGCAATACATTTTTGAATAAAAAAATGTTAGCAGCAATAAAAATCTTCTGGGCATTATATAAAAGTTGAGATGTTGATATGCCATAAAACAAAACAATCCAAACCAAACCGAACGGATTTTTTTTAAATTATAATTTTTGAACGTTTTTAGAACTTATTTGGAAATTTTTTTTTTTTTTTTTTTTTTTGTCAGCGGGTAATCATAAATTAGTAGGTTAAAATTTTAGCGTCTTTTTTAGGGGAAAACGTATTGATTTGTAAAATTCTTGCAAACATGAGTTTGTTCAGATTTTAATGAAACTTTTAGGACGCATTCATAAGAGAATATCATTGCTTTTTAAAAGTTTATTTTTTATAAAATCGTTGTAAAAATATATTTTTATTTTACATTTGTTAACCCACACTTATTTTATATTAGAAATTTTAAGAAAATATTTTTGTAGCGCTTACTGCTTATAAAAGTTATAAGTCCTTGGAGAATTTAGATCATGAAATTTTTTTTTGTCAGGGAGGATATCTACTTACAGAAAATTTGCTCGGAATAGTAAAAAAAAAAAAAAAATGAAATAAAACTAAAACTTTAATTAATTCCAATTTTTTTTAATTGCATTTATGTATAAAATATATTAAAGACACAATTGTCTTAAGAAAAACTTTTTCGATGAAAAATGAATTTTTACAAGAATTGTTTTCATTTTATAAAAAAATTTAGTTAGAATAATTTATAAACTTTTAAATTTTTTCTAATTCAGTATTAATTTGTATAGGTCAAGTGATGTTATTATTAAGTAAAAACTATATTTACTAATCATAAATGTAAAAGTGCAATACATTTCAACGACTCCTAATATTTTTAAAAGAATTTGAATTCATTTTATGTGTGTAAACGGGCTGATTGTTTTAAATACGGATTCCCAAATGTGACATTATCAGAAAATAAAAGCAGTAACTATAGTAAACTTAAATTTTTTAGTTAATGGCCCAAAGCGTCTTGTTAAATTTAGACTATAAAGCCAAAGTACCTAAAATTCAATAAAATATTAAACTGCTTAAAATAATTTCTTAAGTTTTTAAGATTATTGGTTATATTAAAAAGTTATTAAAAAAATTATTAAAAAATTATTAAATATATATATATATATATATATATATATATATATATATATATATATAAACAATCGTTCACGTTATATTCGTCAAGTAATTGTTACAGTTATGTTACCCTTAGAAAAAGTTCCCAAACATAAGTCTGTCGAAAGTGTTGTCAAGATGAGTTCGAATTCCAGTCGAATTCATTAAGTTCATTTACACACAAATACTCATTGGGAAGGTATGAATCTGTCTCTTCCCTCCATCTATGGGGTAAACAGCAAGAGAGACTGGGCACGCTAGCCATGGTTGGCAAGCAGTGTAGGAGAAAAAGAACACTGAATTCAAAACCTTAATAACTGTACATGATCACCGATTGAAGGCAATCTTCAGACCATGAAGACAGAAGATGACGTTCAAGCAAGTAACAGATTGTCGTCAGTCAGAGTAGATCTCACTGGCCATTTTTATATACACACGCTCTATCCTTAAATATTAATAAATATGCCATAAATTAAAACTATATATAGTTTATCACAAACAAACACACACACACACACACCTATTTGCCTATGGAATTAAATTATTATTCGTTTTTTAAATTGTGATAACATTATCTATCTATCTATCTATCTATCTATCTATCTATCTATCCTAGTTTCGTCAATATCTATCTATCTATCTATCTATCTATCTATCTATCTATCTATCTATCTAAACAAGTCGCGTTATTATCTATCTATCTATCTATCTATCTATCTATCTATCTATCTATCTATCTATCTATCTATCTATCTATTTCGATGGAATTAGCCATTAGAAAATGATGAATTAACATCGCCCACACAAGAATAAATGTAGGCAAAACTCTTATTCCCAAGACAGATTCTGGTTTCATAAATTAAAAAACCGGATCCATATGCTATTAATAATTTCATAATATTTTCAATTCTGGTTCTGATTTATCTTAAAGATCTGAGCGAAAACAAAACGGTCATCTGTTCTCATGAGATGAATACCTAATTAACCGGGTTAAATGGCGAATTGCCTTTGCTCAGGAAAGGAACATCGTCACCATCAATGCTATCGATTTCAAAAATTTGTCTCAAGAATAAAAAAAATATATTAAAATTGATTAACTGAACAGTACAAGGCCCAAATTTCCACAATATTTCAGTGAATTTGACAGAATAAAATTTAATACGTCTAATACAAAACGTAACCTCAGGTTTTGCAAAATCCATAGCGCCCTGGGTAAAGAGTTTAAGGCTTACACCAAAAAAAGCTACATGCCGGTTATTATTTTTTTTAAGTATATCACCCCAAGGAAGGTGAGAGTGCCACTAGCACTCAAGGGGTTACAGAGAGTGAGAGCAAGAGTAAAGAGGGAGGGGTTACAGAGAGTGAGAGCAAGAGTAAAGAGGGAGGGGTTACAGAGAGTGAGAGCAAGAGTAAAGAGGGAGGGGTTACAGAGAGTGAGAGCAAGAATAAAGAGGGAGGGGTTACAGAAAGTGAGAGCAAGAGTAAAGAGGGAGGGGTTACAGAGAGTGAGAGCAAGAGTAAAGAGGGTGGGGTTACAGAAATTGAGAGCAAGAGTAAAGAGGGAGGGGTTACAGAAAGTGAGAGCAAGAGGAAGAGGGGGGTTACAGAGAGTGAGAGCAAGAGTAAAGAGGGAGGGGTTACAGAGAGTGAGAGCAAGAGTAAAGAGGGTGGGGTTACAGAGAGTGAGAGCAACAGTAAAGAGGGTGGGGTTACAGAAAGTGAGAGCAAGAGTAAAGAGGAGGGGGTACAGGGGAGGAGAGCAAGAGAAGAGGGAGGGGTTACAGAAAGAGAGCAAGAGTAAAGAGGGAGGGGAGTACAGAGAGGAGAGCAAGAGAAAAGAGGGTGGGGTTACAGAAAAGTGAGAGCAAGAGTAAAGAGGGAGGGGTTACAGAGAGTGAGAGCAAGAGTAAAGAGGGTGGGGTTACAGAAAGTGAGAGCAAGAGTAAAGAGGGAGGGGTTACAGGGAGTGAGAGCAAGAGTAAAGAGGGAGGGGTTACAGAGAGTGAGAGCAAGAGTAAAGAGGGAGTGGTTACAGAGAGTGAGAGCAAGAGTAAAGACGGAGGGGTTACGGAGAGTGAGAGCAAGAGTAAAGAGGGAGGGGTTACGGAGAGTGAGAGCAAGAGTAAAGAGAGGGGGTGTTACGGAGAGTGAGAGCAAGAGTAAAGAGAGGGGGTGTTACGGAGAGTGAGAGCAAGAGTAAAGAGAGGGGGTGTTTGGAGAAAGGATAAAGAGAAGGACGGGGATCAAGATCAACGCATCAGAAGATGTGAATTGACATAACATTGAATATTTGAAAATTATAGCTATCAAGTAAGCAAGGAAGAGAGTTCCACTGTCGCTAAGTGCGAGATAAGAAGCTGTTGGAGTCGAAGAGGCGGTTACATTTAACCGTTTCGACAATGAAAGGGTAGGACCGAGATGACAACCTAGTAGCACGCTTAAATTCACACAGTTTGGAAACCAGCGAAAGTAGCTCCTCAGAGCAGTTGCCATGAAAATATTTGTAGAAAAGACAGAGGGAAGCCAAAGTACGCCTGTGAGAAAGTGACTATAAACGAGATGCCAGATCTGGACCTATTACACTGCATATCCGTCTCTGGATTTTCTCAAGGACCTCGAGATGAACAGCAGAGACATCAGACCATATATGGCAGCAGTATTCAATGCAAGCACGAATGGTTGATTTGTAGATTTGAAGCATGGATTCAGGCGGGAAAAAACTTCTGGTGCGACACAGAGAACCAACTTTACTCCCTCTTCCCCACAACAACATTTCTAAATTAGTTCACCAACTCACGGTTGATGGTTACTGTTAAAATGTTTGTGATGAATTGATTCGTTTTTTTACGGCTTATCAACCAATTACAGTTTATTTAAAACCCAACAATAATCTTAGATTGTAAGAAGTTTTTGGAGATAATAATATTTTAGTGATGCCCGTTCTACGAATTAACCCATAGCTGGGTGAGAAGTGATGGATACAAACCTTTCCCAAGTGTATTTGTGTGTAAATGGGAATTAGAAATCGAGTCTCCGATAAACAATACTGTACCATTTTTCATCACACCTCCCGCACATCCATGCTTATAGCAACTGGTATTCTCAAACGGCCACCCATCTTGGTACTGACCTGGCCCAATGTTGCTTAACTTTGGTGATCTTATGGGAACCGATGTTTCAACGTGATGTGGTCGTACGTCTATGCTGAATGAAATGCGTACCAAGAATTTAAAAGTAACTAATATAAAATAAGGAAAAAGAGGTTAGATAACGATTGATCATTAAGTTGAAGTGGTTAAAAAGTTAAGTATTCATGGAAGCATATCAGCTCTGGTAAAAAAATGCAATAATAATAACAGCAACAGAAAACATTGCAATATGAGCACTGGTAAAAATGTTTCTTGAGATATTAGATTTATAAGTCCCTAAAATTCATACCCAAGGACCCATGGCCCAGTGGATAAAGACGTTGGTTAGATCCAGTGACCAAATCCAAAGAGATGTGTAGTTCAATGCCAGGCCAGAGCAGTTGTAAAGAAAAATCTTAGAAAGTTGAGTTAAAGGTAAATAAGTGAGACATTCGGAAGAGGCATGGCACGTGGAACTAGAACCAAAGAAAATAAATAAATAAATAAATGGTTCGTTTCGAAATTCCACTCACACGAGTAAGGACGGACGGGTACAAGGGCCGAAACGTTGTGAATATGGCAATGAAGGTGAGGATAACAGTCTGAATAATATAAATAATGCAAATAGTAATAACACCTCATCTCAGAGATCTAGACAGATCCTGAAGAAGGCCGGAAAGTACAACGGCCGAAACTTTGTAAATATGCCAATAAAGATTAGGATAATAGTCCGAATAATGTAAATAATGCAAGTAATCATAATACCTCATCTCGGAGATATAGACAGATCCTGAAGACGGCTGGGGCGTACAACGACCGAAATGTTGTGAATACGAAGTTGTAAAGGTCTGAAATGTTGGAACCAAAAAATGAAAATCATCTGAATATTTGCTATCGAAAATTAAAAAGAGGAGAAGTGACACGTATGTAACAAAGAATATAATTCTAAAACATATTCTTTCCTTAGACGGCTCCCTTCCGTATTTCCAATTATTTCATGATTCTTAAAGTTTTCGAAATAACTGCCGAGACGTCTCGTATATATAAATTCATTAAAAAGAAAAAAAAAAGTTGTGCAATACAAAACTGTATTGGCGGCCATGTTGGTGGGACACTGGTGGACTAAAGAATGGAGGTCTTATCTGAACATGTGACATGGAAATAGCGATAGGCTTTCAACGTTGACCCCACAGTAATGAATAAATCTTCCCTCATTGGATCATATAAACGATTTTAAACTCATATATATATATATATATATATATATATATTGATTGAGGAAAGGACAAAAAAATGAACCGGGTTCAAGTTGGCAGAAAATGGCGATTGACATTGCATTTGTTCGCATATCGCAGGAATACTCTATTTTGGTTTAATCTGACTCTTGTAAAAAAGATAACGCGTGGTAGAAGGGATTAAGTACTTCCTGAGCGATAGAATCGGCCGATCACTATAAGTGTTGATATGTTGCAGGTGACACATTTAAGGAGTTAAATCGTTGTCAACAGATCGGGACATGATGGTGTTTGGTCTCGTTTTCAAAATAGTTTACGCAGTCATTCTTTAGTTCAGCTTGGCAAGAGTTAGATTAGGTTAGATCAAGAATGCTGCTTGTCTACTATATCTGAGCTGGCGCTGCTCAATCCTAAGTTTTCCGCCTTGATAGCGTTCAAAATTGTCTCGCGTTCTTCTAGGAGATGAATTGTAAGTTTAATGCCTCCGAAACGAAACTGCTCTCATTTAATTAACCACAAGAGAGAAACCTCCCTGCCTCCTATCAGCATGGCTGATGCCCAACTCCACGGGAGTGCCTCTCTACGCCTTCTTGGTTACATGTTTTCACTGACCTGACGTGGAACAGCTATACTGAATCAATAGATTTCATCTACGGCAAGGAAAGTTGGTTCTCTGTGTCGCACTAGAAGGTTTTTCTCGCCTGAATCCATCCTTCAAATCTACAAATCAACCATTCGTGCTTGCATTGAATATTGCTGCCATATATGGTCTGATGTCTCCGCTGTTCATCTCGATGTCCTTGAGAAAATCCAGAGACGGATATGCAATGTAATAGGTCCAGATCTGGCATCTCGTTTATAGTCACTTTCTCACAGGCCTACTTCCCTCTTTCTTTTCATGGTAATTGTTCTGATGAGCTACTTTCACTGATGCTCCAACTGCATAGATTTAAGCGTGCTACTAGGTTGGCATCTCGGTCCCACTCTTTCACAGTCGAGACTTCCCGACAGTAGATCTTCCTTCCTCAGGATGGAGGTGATTATGGCTCTCTACAACTTCCTATCCTTTGTAGCTCTAAGTAATGTTTATCTCATTCCTACGTTTCCCAATCCCTCTTCTAGTTAGGTAGGTAACTCGGTGTTTCTCTCGGTCTCCCATGCCTTCAATACGTCCTTTGGGTGTCAAATTCTCCACGCCCTTTTCTTCCTTATTATGCGCCCTAGAATTGTCTATGGTAACCCCGAAGTTTTCAATGGTAAAAGTGTCTTCGTTCCTATTTTCTTTAAAACTGCCACGTGGCTCACATGTTCCGTTTATAGTATTCCCAGCATCTTTCTATGTGCCGTGTCCTTTCAGGACGTAGGCGATCATGGCTCTCCACCTCCTCCTATCCCTTGCAGCTGTCAACAATTTCCTTCCCTGTGCTTCCTCCCCCAGACCACGTTCTGTCATTTACTTGCTTAAACCCACCAGGTATGTCACGCATTGTTTTCCCTTGTCTCTCTTTCCCTCTATTTGACCTGTGAGTATTGAATTTTCCAGGCCCTCTTTCCTCACTTCAGCTGCCTCTTTCTGATTTTAAGTATTAGACTCCCGTCATAGTAATATATGCATGTATAAGATCAAAATAAAATTTAAGTTATGCTATATTTATGAGTTCTCAGTGTCAGGGTTTGAGCGTATGTAAATATAAAAGTGGACATTGAGATCAACACCCATCGGTGACAGTTTGCTGTTTCATATTTAAATGTAATCTTCAGGCCATATATATATATATATATATATATATATATATATATATATATATATATGCATGTTTAATTAAAAACGACAGACAAGGTACTACAGTTAAGTTTTTTATTTAATTTTTCTTGTGTTCGAACAAGAACTTTCTTTTCTGGATAAAGAGTGCGTAAAAACTGTCCAAATGTTTTATAGTTCCGAGCGCTTTCGGCTATACCTTTAGCCATTATCAAGCCAACTTTTAACAATATTAACTACAAACAAGGCCACAATGTGCTAACCGTATTCGAATTTTAAAAACAGCTCTACAACACACTAAAACATAAACATAATGCACACTGTCAATTAAGCTGAAAAATGGAATCATCCTTGATAATGGCTAAAGGTATAGCCGAAAGCACTCAGAAATATAAAACATTTGGACAGTTTTTACCCTTTTTTTGTCCAGAAAAGAAAGCTCTTGTTAGAACACAAGAAAAATTAAATAAAACGCTTAACCGTAGTACCTTGTCTGTCGTTTTTAATGAAACATGCATAAATGAAGGATTGCTGCCTAAATATACAACTCTCTCTCTCTCTCTCTATATATATATATATATGGTGACGCGTTAGGTCGTTTAGAACATCATCAGACTAAATTGATGTTTACGTTAATGCAACTGTACATGATACGTATGAAGGAAAAGAGGTCGCCGATAATTTAAAATTCATTTTTTGAAAAAAATATATTAAATTGAAAAAAGAAAAAATTGAAATTTAAAATTCTCAGCGTTCCCCGTTTCCGTCCTGTTCTTGTTTCGTCGCATCAACGTAAACATCAATTTACTACTTTACCTGCAAAACATTTATTATTATTTATTAAAATAATAAGAAATGTATTATAAGAAAAATTATCAAAATACTAAAAATAATTTAAATGAATTAAATGAATTCTAATATTAATTGAATCCTAGAACGACTATTACAATACAGGTATAATACAGTACACCTACTTTTTGCTATATATATATATATATATATATATATATATATATATATATATAATATAGAGCAAAAATTATTATTAATTAATGTTTGATATTCTGTAATTAAAATATATATCTATATATATATATATAATATAGGGCAAAATTATTATTTGATATTCTTTAAATTAAATATATATATATATAATATAGAGCAAAATTATTATTAATTAAGTGCTTGATATTCTTTAATTAATATATATATATATACATATATATATATATATATATATATATATATATATATATATATATATATAGAGAGAGAGAGAGAGAGAAGGCAAAATTATTATTAATTAAGTGTTTGATATTCTTTAATTAAAATATATATCTATATATATATAATACAGAGCAAATTATCATTTGATATTCTTTAAATTAAATATATATATATATATATAATATAGAGCAAAATTATTATTAATTAAGTGTTTGATATTCTTTAATTAATATATATATATAATATAGAGCAAAATTATTATTAAGTGTTTGATATGCTTTAATTAATATATATATATACATATACACACACACACATATATATATATATATATATATATAGAGAGAGAGAGAGAGAGAGAGAGCAAAATTATTATTAATTAAGTGTTTGATATTCTTTAATTAAAATATATATCTATATATATATATAATATAGAGCAAAATTATTATTGTTTGATATTCTTTAATTAATATATATATATATATATATGTTTACTGATTGGCGTGTATGAACTTAAGAGGAAAAAGTGAAGAGCATGAGGATATGACAAAGAGACAGCGATTCATCCGAGACGATAAGAGTGTAGTGTTCGGGTAACCGTCCATAAGTAGGTCTATTCTACGAAGTACCAGTTATTCGGAAGAAGTTTTGGGGCGGAACGCCATTCTTACCAAACGAACACATATGGATGATTAAACTCTGTGGTTGTAGCAAGGCGTGTCTTGGCTGAAAATGTGTGAGTTTGTGGTACCAAAGAATTTGCCATGGAGATAGCAACAGAGTAGTGATAGCCTTGCGAGGTTGTGAAATGATTGAAAATAAGTTATCGTCTATAAGGCCGCATTAACACTGTAAAAGCTGGGAAGCGGGAAATGGGAAGCTCCAGTTCAGGTATAGCAGAAATACTCCATTTTTGTTTTGATCTGGTTCTTGTAAAGATAGGACATGTTAGGAGGTGTAAGGTACTTCCTGGAGCGGCGCAAGAAGCCGACCGTATCGTGTTAGATACAAGACAAATTTTAATAAAGAACACCTAGGAATTACCTAATTTCTTTGTGAATGCTTATTCTTATAAATTCTCAGTGCAAGAAAAAGCTAAGCAAAATATTAAGAAACAGGAAAATTTCTTTAAAAACAAAGAAAAGAACACAAAACTGTTACCTAATATCACAAAATTTAGGGGAGATAAGGAAAAGTTTAATTTTATTGAGAGTTACAAAGGACAGGACGTTTTGGAGAACTACGATCGGCAACGTCCTGAAGAAACACAGCACATAGAAGAATAAAAAGAAGAGATTGAATTTTTCACAGTTGTGTATATATATATATATATATATATATATATAATAGAAATTATTAGGAGGATTTGATAATTATATCAAATTAAATTCAACAAGTCTGAAAGAAACCTCAACAGAATGTAGAAAGCACTGGACGGCCGTTTCGTCCTATATTTGGGACTCATCAGCAGTGCGCATCCACTACCGAGAATTGAAACCTTGACAGTTAGCTTGTCAAGCAAACATCATACTAGCTGTTCCAACGGGCATCGGTGACGAAGAGATTGCAAATCAGACTCAATATAGCGCCGCTCTCTCACATATATATGTATGTGTATATCATTGCTTGAACCGGCTTCTAATGCTCAGGTTTGAGCGGCTTGGTGATAGTAGTCGTGGTTCCTGGTGGCACAGTCATATGGTTAGAGAGAATCTCAGTTGAGGTCCACCACGGAATATGTGAGCGAAACGGCCGTCCAGTGCATTCTGTTGAGGTTTCAGACTTGATGAATTACTTAAATGCACACACACATATATATATATATATATATATATATATATATATATATATATATATATATATAGTAATGATACAATATGATAATCCATATGGAATTTCCAGGAGGATATAGATCTAAGGAGAGCTCTGTGTCAAAAGACAGAGCCAAATTATTATTAATTAAAGAATATCAAACATTTAGAATCCCATAGGTAATAATTTTTATTTCACGAGCGCTCTAAAAAAGCAGCACTCAATCTTCAAGGCATACAAACAAATCACAAATGAAATGGAAAAAAATACCCCGGGTTAAAATCAAGAGATATTGCTGTCTTATTTAGAGAGTGGAAAAAGACAGAGAGGGTTGACCCATTTTCATATACTGACGTTTTAAACTTAGTTTGTCATTTGAGAAAGGTGGAAGGGCATAAAGTGAAGTTCGTTCAGTGTGAATAGGAAACAATCCCGTCTGGTTCTGTCAACAACGGCCAAAATTCCAATGCTGATATATTTCATTCAACAAATTATTTGTAGATGATATTAAAAGAGAACATCTTTAAGGATTTCGAAATTGGCGAAAAAATTTTCATATGCTTTTTTATATAATTAAGCAAGAAATTTAAGTTAAAAACCTAAGAGATTTGAATGAAATGATTATTAATTATATTCAGAGAAACATATTTATCAAGGTTATATACCTGGAGTCCTGAACTTTTATATCCTAGATGTAGCAGGATATGGATGTATTTTAACCCAAGTTAAAGTTAGATCGCAGTTAATCCCCTAGTGCATATTTATTAAGTTTATAAGTTTAGTCAAAGACGTATTCCACATTAATTTAAAGGAGAACCGTTTAAGCTGATTACTACGTAGCATTCAATTTGGTCAAAAAATGCATATATATATACACATACATATTTTTCTTCACCCATAATAAATACACCGTAACATGAATATTCACAATGAACATATCACTAGTATAGAGAAGTAAACAACATAATGAATTCATAACATGCAAGTTTAACAATAATTTCAGTTAGAACCATATATTCGCATATTCCCAGTTATACATCCTTATATATATATATATATATATATATATATATATATATATATATAGGCTAAGCACAAATTACAGATGAATAATCTTATCAGTTTACAGTATATACGTGTGTTTTTGTGTGTATGTGTGTCTGTGTATGAGAGAGAGAGAGAGAGAGAGAGAGAGAGAGAGTGTGTGTGTACATACTCATTAAGATGAAATTGAAGGAAGTGTTGATTGTGTTGCGCCAAATTTCCAAGTGCACTTTATCTGATTACTACCTAAAAAATCAGCATTTGAAACGTAGATTTTTCACTGGGCTCGAACACGAGCCACTGAGACAAATGCTTAATGACAGTCACCAATGCCAGTCTGCGTGTGTACATGTACGAGTATTAATTTTATACGGTTTGTGTATGCGTATGTATGGACGGGTAGATGGGCTTGAGGGCATCGTTATGAAAGTAATATTTTGTTTGTCATCAGATAATGCGCAGGTGAACTCAAGTTGAAACCGAATCCAAATTAAGGCGATGTCCGTGTGCATTGGACTACAAAACCTTGCTTAAGAGAAAAAAAAAGAAAGAAAATAAAGGAAAAACATCAAAAAGAATAAGAGAAAAAGAAAACAAAAGAAAAAGAGAACAAAAGAAAAAGAGAACAAAAAAGAAGAAAAACAGAACAAAACGAAATAAAAAAAACAAAGACAAAGAAAACGGAAGAAAGTAAAGAAAAAGAAGCAATTGAATGAAAGAAAGAAATAAGATAAAAGGAAGAAAGGAAAAAAAAACAGTAAAATAAATAAGGCGCCTAAACAAACTCTAAAAGAGAAAGGGAAAAAGAAAAAGAGAGAAAGAAATAAAAGAAAGGAAAAAAAGAAAGAAAGAAAAAAGAGAGAAAGAAAAGAAAAAGAAAATAAAAGAGCAAAATAAAGTGAAAAAAGAGAAAAAGACAGAAGGAAAGAAAGAGAGAGAGACAGAACGATAGAAAGAGAAAAAGAGAGAAAGAAAGAGAAAAAGAAAGAGAGAAAGAAAACAAGAAAGAAAGAGGGAAAGAAAGAAGGAAAGAGTAAAAGAAAGACAGAAAGAGCGAAATAAAGAGAAAGAAAGTCAAAAAGAGAAAGAAAGACAAAAAGAATGATAGAGAGAAAGACAGAAATAGAGAAAGAGAGAAAGAGAGGAAGAAAGAGTGAAAGAAATAGAGAAAGAAAAACAGAAGGAGAAAAAGAGAAAGAAAGAAAGAAAGTAGAGAAAGCAAAATGTTTTCTTAGCCTAATTTTATTTATTTTATTTTGGAACGTGCTTCAGAAACTCAGTACCATTTCTTCCAGATGTCCACAAGACTCGTTCTTTCTCTTGCAGATTAATTACTTTTAAAGTTATACATTGTGGTGAACATAGATTACGACTACTTAACCAGAAAAGAAAACTTGGATTATTTTCTCAAAAATTAATATTTCTTTAGAAACTTATCTTCCACTGACGTACTGATATTCTTTATCACCGACATTCGGAATAAAAACGTATCATTGGACTTGACTTAAAATCGCACATTATACCCCAGGAATCACATAATCGGATGAGTGTCAGGTAATATTGAATTCAACATTACCTGACAATTAAATATTAAACAATACACAGACAAAACAATATATAATATAATATATTGTAATATAATTGTCATTTTTGATATTGGCTTATTTAAGCTGAAAGCTTAGATAGGATTAAAAAATATGTATCAATATGGTTATTTTCTTTCGTATTTTAATGATAATGTTATTAAGCTTATCAGACGATATGAAAAGAATTTACATAAAATAAATAGACAAAACTATATTATTTAATGAAACATGCATCAATGAAAAAATGCTGCCTAAATACACACACACAATATATATATATATATATATATATATATATATATATATATATATATATATATATATATATATATTGTTCTTCCAATTAGGCCATAATCTCTTGCCTGAATTTCAAATTGTTCAGAAATCTATATTTCCGAACACATTGAAATTGTACATTTATTATTTTGGGCCTAAATAACTAAACGAAAGGCACTCATTCCTTCGTCTCTTTCTCTTTTCACACGCACACAAATGGAGTACAGTTGTCATATTTGGGTAGGAGTTGCCAAGACCTCACTCTCCAGCCAAGTTTAAAAGCGTCTCCGAGCCCTTGTGGGTGACGAATTATTCTCCACGCTTCAACCTCTCTCCCACAGGTGGCATATGGCAAACCTCCTGCTGCTCTACTGCTAATTCCATGGAAAGTGCTCGGATAAATTATATTCCCTTGTCTCACCGAGACAAACCTTTACAGCAAGAACACGCCATACCACTTACATAGTAGCAAACCACCCACCTTCCCGCCACATTTCCATCCGAGTAGCTTCTTCACGCGAACCACTGCCCTGTGGAATCGACTCTCAAAAAATCTTAACCTATTCAAAGTTAGGGGTAATCGTTATCTGCCTCACCTATACACACAAATGGCCTCCTAACGTGACCCTCTACCTCGAGTGGCTCCGGTCCTTGTAAAGGGTGACTATTACTGTATAACAAAAAATCAACACAAACAGATCGTTCCCCTGCTCTCTGTTTATGCCTAGGGATATCTCATCTTGGCTCAAACCTAACAGTTACTATGCCGCTAAATACATGAACCGACACTTTAATCTGCTTAGGTATTATCCAACTTGAAGACCGTCCTGGGTATGACGATAAACTACATCCGCGTCCTTGGTAAGATGAGAAACTACGTCCAGCAGCAAGGCCTCTGATCAAAACTGACAACGAATATTTACTTGCCTGCGCAGGTAAAGTAGCTATAAGACAGTGGTTTGATCAAATCGACCCTCATCTATTCACGGGATTGTCCACTTTAAATGGTTGACGAGAACGACAACATTATCTACATTTGTACTAATATCTTCATCTTTGCTGTCATTATCAAAATCTTTCAGCCGCTGTACTCTCCAGCCGTCTACAGGTGCCTGCTGATCCTGGAAACCTACGGCCAATTTCAAATAGATCCCTGTGTCCAGGTTTCAACCCCCTCTCCGACGGGCGGGATGTGGAAGATGCTGGGACGAATTACATTTCCTGATCACGGCAAGGCAAACCTCCACGCCATAATACTTAGTAGCAAACAACCCACTTTCCATCCTTATTCCATCGGTGAGAAGTAAGTTCCACTGGAGCAGCTTTTTCTCGTGAAAAACTGCCTTGTGGAATCGACTCCCAACATGATGTTTCACCGATCACTGCCATTATAACCTATTCAAGGCTAGGGTTAATCGTTACCTTTCTCACCTATACACACAAATGTCTTCCAAACGTAACTCTCTACCTTGAGTGGCGCCGGTCCTTGTAAAGGGTGATCATCACTGTAAAAAAAAAAAAAATGCATGTAAAAATATCACACAATTAAAGTTAAATTTTATACAATTTATAATAAATATTAATTTTTCCCTCACCGTTTGATAGGACTATGTGTTCCATGCATGTAGCAACTTTGAGTTAAAACAGGGTACATACAAACTATTGCCAGTCACGAAGAACAGTTCCATTGTCAGTGACGCCCAGAGCCTTGACCGTTTATTAGATCACAGGTTCACTCCATGTCTCAAATGAGAAAAAATTTCATGTGATGTGTTTTGTTCTTTAGGACGTCATCAGACTGATGTTGACGTTGATGTAACTACATATGCGCATAAAGGGGAAGGGATACTGAAATGTTTAATTTAAATTAGAATTTGAAATTTGCTTCTAAATATTAAAATTAAAAATTAAATAAAAAAAATTAACCGCAGTACACACACACACGCACACATATACATATATGTGTGCGTGCACTGCGGTTATTTTTTTTTATTTAATTTTTAATTTCATCTATATATATATATGCGTGTGTGTGGGGGGGTGACTATTTACGCTCTCGAACTAATTCGATTGAGCTCTCGGAGAGGAAGAGGTGATTTTATAAACAGTGGCTGCTGCTGATAATGCAATGCTCTACAGCTAGAGTCGAGCTCTCCTAGCCACAGACATCTTTCGTATAGTAGAGACGTTAAAATTTCCCTTTCTCTCTGCCGCTTGGGGTAGATTCTCTGACTGATGGGTTTCGATTCCGGCTTGAAACAAGCGGATGTCTAGCCACACTGATAAGCTGTGATACAGCGAAACAGTCTGCATGTGGATGACAAAGTGGAAAAGAGAGAGAGAGAGAGAGAGAGAGAGAGAGAGAGAAAGATGGAGAGAGAGATATATCTAAAATAAACACGCACATACACACACGCACTGAGCATGTTTCCTACAAAAGTTCAATCCATAAACGCCGATCCTGATACGTGCTTGCGCTCTCACACACATACATGCACACACACACAAACTGATAAACAAATGCATACTTGTATGGACACCTTGTTTTGAAAATCTATGCCAAAATGGAGAAAATGTTTGACGTGTTTTGTACTTTAGGGCTTAACCAGACTGATGTTTACGTTGATGCAATTACGCATGAAGAGGGGATACTGAAATTTTTAATTTAAATTAAAATTTGTTTTTAAATACTTATTTGGAAATATAAAAAATATATTTCAAATCCAAAATATCCGCATTCGCTCTCCTTCATGTGGAGGTGTAATTGTACCAACGTAAACATCACTTTAGGACGATAAAGTCCTGAACGATTAAAACGCTTCACATAAAAAGTGTTTTTTACATTGTAATAAATTTTCCTAAAGTTTTTCTGATAGATAAATATTTATAAATCGTTTTCCCCACATACACACCTCCATAAAATGTACTTATGTACTGACACATTCATCCTTACAAAAACAAATGCAATCACATCCATGAAATCTAATCTGTTTGTACACACAGAGCTTGCATGAAAATTAATTTGAACGCCTAGCGTAGAGCGATAGTTGGGGAGCAATTCTAGCTAACCATGGTTAATAAGTTTATTTTTATTAGCCCGTCTATTACTGTGGCTTTTTGTTAATAAGAAAACATTCATATATATAAACATTCGCACAAACAAACATATATATATATATATATATATATGTGTGTGTGTGTGTGTGTGTGTGTGTGTGTGTGTGTGTATATCATACTTATTATAAAACCCAGGTTGTGTGTGTGTGTGTGTGTGTGTTTCGTTTATATATTGGATCGGATTTCCTACATTTTTCAACCAATTTCAACAAAACTTTACAGGACTACGTAAAATTACCTTGCGGTGGTTCTGACAGCGCCAAAAATTGGAAAAACACTATTGTTTTTGCATAAAATCAATTTGAAAACACGATTAAGAGGCATTGCGAGAATGTAAGGGGACAACTCATATCGAGTTATATTTATCATAAAACCCAGGTTGTTTGTGTGTGTGTGTGTGTGTTCGTTTATATATGGGATCGGATTTCCTACACATTTCAACCGATTTCAACAAAACTTCACTTTTGTTTTGCCAGGTAGTGTTTCTTATTGCCTTGTGTGTGTGTGTGTGTGTGTGTGCGTGTGTGTGTGTGCATTTGGTCTGGTGATTCCGTTTATCATGAAACTGACTGTCGCCTTTGGGTGTTGACTAAAACATTTCTCAATGTAATATAATAAAGCTATTAAGTATATATTAATAAATATAGATATAATTCCTCACCGTTAGCGTCCCTGAGTCGCACGCAATCTTCAGACACTGAATATTGTGTAAATTGTGTAACGGACATGAAATTTTTTTCGACACTTCACTTCATTAGGTACCAGAAGTGTCGAAACAAAATTGCAAATTTTGTAGTGATTTTATAACATGCATGTATTATAAATGTGAATAGGTCTATTCGATATTAAGCACTCTCTTAAGAATAGGGTTCTTGGTTATTGGAATTTTATGCCATGTGTATCAAATCTGTACTTATATATATATATATATATATATATATATATATATATGTAAGTAAAAGGATAAGATAGAAGATTTTATCTTTATTCATAGTGTCCTTTTAAAGATATATTTTATCTGAAATTTTAACACATGCACGCGCGCACACACACACACACACACACACACAGAGACTCAGTCAGCACAAAACATATGCACCCGTCAGAAAAGCAAAAACTTGTATCGATATAGCAATTAATTAACACAAGTAAATTTTGAACTCAACAATCACAAGAGATGTTCAAAATGGTGAACTTTATTTGTACGGCTAACTACTGCTTGGTCAACGTTGGCCAAAGTGTTCAATGGGATTTCTGGACATTTTCAATTTCTTGTCAAAGAAGACCTAATGAAACCGATTAACTTTGATACACTACATCCTTTAAGACTTGTTGATGCTACAGCCATAAGAATAATGGAATCTGTCGAGAAAATATCCTACAACAGTGAACAGTGTTATTGTAATTTGATTAAAATACGAAAGACAAATTTTTCCTTTCTTGAAGTGTGTATACATCTTTTTAGTGAACTTTCTCTCTCTCTCTCTCTCTCTCTCTCTCTCTCTATATATATATATATATATATATATATATATATATATATATATATATATAATGATAATATATATGCACCCGAAAAAACTTAAAATTCGGTTGGTTGTGCACTCTTGGAAAGTAAGTTCGAATATGTAAACAATAACTATTACTACTAATATTTCTAGGTTCTTCCCTTGCCTGTTAATCAATGGCGTGTTTCACAGAATAAGTACGTAAAAATTAACTGTACGCCGAATCAGTCGGGTTTCGATCCAGGCTTGAAGCAATCGGATGTCTAGCTACACTGATGACCTGTGATAAAACGAAACAGGCTGTCTGTGGATAGCAATATATATATATATATATATATATATATAAACAATAAAATCCAAAATCGCCAAAAAGGAAATAGCTTATTTCGGCAGACAAAGATATCGTTCGTCTGTCTTATCAACCCCGGTGTGGACTGAGTTCGTGTCAAAAATAGAAATTTAACTGCGAAAGCTAAAAAATCAAAAAACAAAACAAAACAACAAAAAAAAAAAACAGTCGAAAAACTAATACAGAATTCGCCATTTCAATGTTTCAGTCAGACGAAAGGCACAAGGTAGGGCTCAGCGGAAGATGGAAGGTATTTGTCTTAAATAGAAGTCTTAAAAAATTAAAGCCGAATATTAAACTTATGACATCGATTTGGGCTTATATAAAGAATAAAATATTAATTTGAAATTTAATGAGGAATAAAAAGGTGTTTAAAAATAATTTAAAATATAAAAGGATGTAATGGATTAAAGGAAAGCGAGTTGGGGGAGATCTTAGAGGTGGGGAAAGTTTATAAATTATAAATAATATAGCTAAAAGGGTTATAGAGGAGGGGAAATATAGAAATTGGAATTAGTTATACTTTCAACATTTAAAGAGTTAGAGGGGGGTGAATATTATGGAAATATAGTAGCTATTTAAGTTAAACCTATATTATGGAAATTTGAATTTGCTTTTATGTCGACATTTTAACTCTAATTCATTCCTCTGATCGGTGTTTATTAGACAGACCACTAATATCTTCGTCTGCTGAAATAGACTATTCTCCATATGTGGTGATTTGGGATTTAATTAATTATTTGTTTTGCAGTAATAATTACATTGACCTCTTGATGTCTGTTTGCCTGTCTGTCTGTCTGTCTCTGTATATATGCACATCTCAGAGGTATTCATTAAATAGAGATATACGGTCTGTCCGTCTTTATTTTTACCTATTTATTTGTTTTGTTCAGCTAATAGAAGGCTCGAGAGCCAATCAATGTAGATGAATACTAAATGAGGTGTGTGATATGAATGTAAGAGGAGGAAGTAGTAATTGAAGTTTATGAGTATAAGGAGGATAAATAAACACTGACCATTGACTTGAATGAAAATCTCAATGTAACAGACTCTTCTGAAGAGATAATCCCCCAGAGTGTAGGGGACTCATCTGATGTCGAAATAATCCTCTTTGATACTTAGACTTTAGGAATTTAAGTGCGGTAGAAGATTGGTCTCAGCATTTTACAATTAAACTGTCTTGATGCAACCGTAAGTTCTATGTTAACAGTTTCTTCTCTCTCACTTCTCGTTTGTGGAATTTCCGGTTTCTTGCGTTTCAACTAAATTTAATTTTCAAAAAAAAAAAAAAAATTAAATGCAATGCCAATCTTTAATTACTGTCTTCTAAATTCCTGTTCATTTATTGTTCTCTCTCCTTAATAATATTTTTCTTTTTCTTATATACTTTCACACTCAGTAACCCCTTTGTCTTAGTGGCTTTATTGCTTTGCTCGGGGTGAAATGATTAAAAAACGTTATTTTAAATTTGATAAATAAAACTCTATACGTTCAAATATTTTTCTCAGGGAAGAGATGTCTTAAATGAAATGAAAACACAAATGAAACATACTTAGTGCCAGAGAGAGACAGCTGAAATTTCTTGGGCCTTTAACAAGGAAGGAGGGCTTGGAAAATTCGACACTCACAGGACATATCAAAGGTAAAAAAGAACAGTGTTAGAGGCAGAAAAAAAAAAAGCTTGCGTGAATGGATAGCGGAACGAGGACGTCGGAGTAACGACAGAAACTTTACTGAGAGCTGCAAGGAATAGGAAATTGTGGAGTGCCATAATCGCCTTCTTCATGAAGACAACATCGTAATTAGAAAAAGAATGTATTTTCTTAACGAATTATTTTAAAATAGCCCAATCTGACAAATCTTTTTACAATAGTTTTTCTTATTAATTATCCCAAAGTAGCCCAGCTTATTTTTAAAGTAGTTTTAGAAAATCGTAAATATCGGATTTCAAAAGTTAGTAGGTTTAGAATTTGAAAAGTAGTTTGGTTTGAACATTTTCCGTTTTGAAGATATTATTATTATTATTATTATTATTATTATTATTATTATTATTATTATTTCCTTTGATTTCTGGTGTGTATTGATTTCTTTCCGGGTCCCGGCCAGAGACTTAAGGTCAAAATTGGCATCATGACATTTTCCACTGAGCAATTAAAAAAAAAGAAATCACACATATTCTACATAAATAAAGTAAGGTGCAGTCTGTACTCGTGAGAACACATTTTTTGTATTTCTTTCAAGCACGGGCTTCCAGGAATCCCTTCAATGAGTCTACTGGAATCTTTTCCAATCAATCCGAGGGCTCAAACTACAACAGGGATTGTTGATATTCTAATGTACCACATTATTATTATTATTATTATTATTATTATTATTATTATTATTATTATTATTTTTTCTTTTCTTTGATTTCTGGCGTGTATTGATTTCTTCCCGGGTTCCGGCCAGAGACCTAAGGTCAAAAAATGGCATTATGACATTTTCCACTGAGCAATTTAAAAAAAAAAGAAATCACACATATTTTACATAAGTAAAGTAAGGTGCGGTCTGTACTCGTGAGAGCAATTTTTTTGTATTTCTTTAAGGCATGGGCTTCCAGACATCCCTTCAATGAGTCTACTGGAATCTTTTCCAATGAATACGAGGGCTCCAACTACAACTGGAATTGTTGATATTCTAATGGACCACATTATTATTATTATTATTATTATCATCATCATTCGATTTCTGCTATGGACACACTACCTACCAAGTCTGCGGAAAGACCTAAGGCAGGTGGTGGTGTGTTGTTATATACATTTCATGTTAATTTTTTTTTTTTTTTTTTTTTTTTTTTTATCTCCGATGAAGTTGCTAGCGTTACATAGACAAAGTTCTCCTTAGTGTGTGTGCTGTACTTAATAAGACAATTTTCTGTATGTCTCTTAAGCTGGGGTTTCCAGGATTCTTTCAATGTGTTGTTTTGTTCCATTTTTATAATTCCAAGTGCACCTATTACCACTGGTATTATTCTTGTTTTCAATTTCCACATTTTTTCTATTTCAATTTCCAGGTCTTTGTATTTTTGATAGTTTTCAAATTCCTTGGTTGCTATGTTACAATCCGCTGGACAAGCCATATCAATTAGTAGGCAAGTTTTTTCTTTCTGGTTTTTGACAATAATGTCCGGCCTATTTGCTTCAATTTTTCTGTCTGTGTGGATGGTATAATCCCATAGAATGGTGACATCTTCTATTTCTGTAACCGGCGCTGGCCGATGTTCATACCAGTGTTTGCTTACACATTTTCCAAAGTGTTTGCACATTGTCCAGTGTAAGTATTGCCCCCACTCTATCGTGTCGATTTTATATTCATTTGGGGCAAGTATAGAACATCCTGAGATTAGATGGTCTATTGTTTCTTGGTATTTGTCACAGAACCTGCATTTTGGATCCACATTATTATGTATGATATTTGCCTGAAAATTCCTAGTGAAAAGACTCTGGTCTTGCGCTGCAAGAATAAAGCCTTCAGTTTCAGACTTTAATCCAGATGCTCGTAACCATCGATGAGTATTAACTTTATCAACATTGGGTTTATTTGCACGTTCTGGATATTGGCCATGCAGAGGTTTGTCTTGCCAGCGTTGTTTCATCTGTTCAAGGGCTTTATCCTTGGCTTTCTTTTTCATATCTTTTGCTGCAATAGTTATTATTATTATTATTATTATTATTATTATTATTATTATTATTATTTCCTGTTAACCTCTATTTAAAAAATGCAAGTTCCGATTTTGTATTTCTGAATTGTGTCTGCGTGATTTAAGAGCATAAATGAATATGTTATTTTCTTCTTCGAAATGTGCCAATATTTTCAGATTACTGATTTTACCTTGAACCGAGACAAACATTAGTACAAATATGCCTTCCGTTTATTACATTTTTTATATCGTTCTGCAGTATTGACGACATAATAGGAATATTTTATTTTAATGTTATCAAGGATAAAATTGAGAGAACCATTTGGTAAAATGTAGTTTTCTTTTTTTCTTTGTCATATGTTTCGGTTCTTTAATCATTGAATTTATCGACTTATTCTTAAGAAGAAATGTTTTAAGTTTTACTCTTCTTTTCTTAATTGATTTGTCTTTGATTTTTACATTCTTTCTTTTTTCTGTTTCTCTCTTTATCCTTTCCTTCTTTGTTTTTTGCTTCTTATATCGTTCTTTCTTTTAATCTTGATTCTTTCTTTCTCTTATCTTGATTCTTTTTCTCTTTCCTTTCTGTCTTTTTGTTTCTTTCTTATATTCTTTCTTTTTTCTGCTTCTCTCTTTATCCTTTCCGTCTTTATTTTTTGCCTCTCTTTCTTTTAATCTTGATTCTTTCTTTCTCTTAATTCATTTTCTCTTTCCTTTCTGTCTTTTTATTTCTTGCTTACATTCTTTCTTTTTTCTGTTTCTCCCTTTATCCTTTCCTTCTTTTTGTTTCTTGCTACATTTCTCTCTCTCTCTCTCTCTCTCTCTTTTAATCTTGATTCTGTCTTTCTCTTGATTTTTTTAAATTCCACTCCTCATACCAATTTGTTTCTTTTTTTAATCTTTTTTAGACGATAGAAATAGACAGAATCCAATATAACAAAAATGAGGATTTTGTTTATGACTTTGTTGTAATCCCCCATTTAATATACTCGTAATTGCTTATCAAGTATTGAGCATTTACATTCAGCTTACCTGATTGAGCTAACGAATAAGTAAAGGAACTGATTTATATTTGAAGCGACTTTCTTCTCATCAGTCAGTTATGTGCCATGCGTGATACACAGGCGATCATGTATCTTTCGAAACATGACTGACGAGGCAGATTTTTTCCCGCTGCTGGTCTTTCTGCCGTAGACCAGTTGCCATTCAATGCTACAGAACTCGGTAGCTGAGGGAGAAGAAGAGGATTCATACCTCGCCCAAAGGTATTAGCACATCAGTCAGTCAATTATGTGCCATGCGTGATACACGCTTAGGCGATCATGGATCTTTTCGATTTTTTCCTGCAGTAGTTTCTTTCTCCAGTAGACCAGTTGCCATCCAATGATATAGAACCCGGTCTTCTATTTACCCATAGCTAGAAGAGAAGAAGAGGATTCATACCTTTCCCAACGGTATTAGCACGTAAGTGACTGTAATGGATTCGACTGGAACTCGAACTCGACTCTCCGATTCCTCAATCCGAGCCGCTATCCATTACTCCACCGTAAATTAACCGAGCTTATTTTAAATAAAGTAAACCTCTGCACTACACAAAAAGTTGCCAAACTACAAAATATAGTAATGCCGGATTTTTGAAAGTCGCCCAATTTGGCCTTCCTGCTGCTCATACAAATTTTGGGGGGAGTGAAAGCGGGGTTAATTAGTTCGAGCTCCAGGAGTACATCCACCCAGGTCTTACCTCTCCTTCGGGAGTGGCTGTGGTTATTATTCGGCGCCTGAGACGTCTCCGAAAGTGGAAGTGCCGTGGGGAGACTTGAGCAATTTTTTGACGGATGAACTAGAAAGTGAAGGTTATGATGATATGGCAGATTGATAACTGATTGACCCTAAACTTCAGGAAGTTAAGATTGTAGTGCACATGAAAATATCCACGCGGGTGTGTGTGCCACAAAGAACCTTTTGGAGTGAAACACCCGTCTTGCCAAGGAAAGCGATTCAACATTCTGGATATAGCAAGGCGTGTTTTAACAGTAAAGGTCTGTGCTGTTGGTACTAAAGAAAGGAGCTCGTCGGAACATTTTCCGTGAGCGTAGCGATAGCTTGGCGATTTTGCATCTGCTGGGAAGTGGCTGGGTGTTGGAAATAAATCATCTCCCCCCCCTACTAGGTCGCAGAAACAATTTTGAATTCTGTTATAGTCGGAAAGTGAGGATGAGCAGCTCGTGACAAGAAATGACAGCAACACTATATACACAAACCAAAAATAATGAATTATTCCGACTTACCTGAACATTGGCGGCCCCGCAACATTCTTCTTGAAAATATTTCTAATAAGAACATACCAACATCGATGTACCAAAATAACAACAATTTCAATATCAGGGAAGTGTTTGAACAGAGGATAAAAAATGAAACATTGAAATCCGCAGGTGAATTGGGGTAGCGAAATTGGCCTTCCAGAAGCTAAGCAAGGTATTAAGAAACAGAAAATTTTCTTTAGAAACTAAGAAAAGAGTACTGAACTGGTACGTAATATCAATTATTCTATGTGACTTTAAATGCTCGACAGTTGATTAACGGATCAAGAAGTGACTTGAAGCAGCAAAAACGTGGTTCTACAAAAGAATACCATAGAACGAACATCTGAACAACGATGAAGTTTTAGAGAAAATGACATCAAAATTAATATTTATGCTTAGCATTAGGAAGAAACAGTTGGAATTTATAGGATATATAATAAGGAAAGAAAGTTTAGAAAATTGATACCCACAGGACAGATTGCAGGCAAGAGGGACAACGGAAAACGACACATAAACCAGTTAGCTAGTTTGAGTAAACGGATTGCGGAAGATACCAAAAAGATTAAATTTATTAAGAGATACAAAGGAGAGGAAATTGTGGAGAGCCACGATCTGCAAATTTCTTTAATTTCTTTAATCGCGAAATCAGATATTTGCCTTCTCTTTTTTCTGGAGTCATCGAAACTAAACGTGATAAATAATAATTAAATACAGTAGAATCTCTCATATCCGGAATCCCACGTGTCCGGAATCCGTCATATCCGGATCGCCTCATATCCAGAATCCCGCATATCCGGACATGATTTTGATGTGTATATTTGAACTATTTGGGTGATACGTAACTGATTTGAAATTTCTGTTCTTCAGGAAATTTACTTTGGATAATTGCTTATGCTTATTTTACGCTAATGGCTTGTATTGGTGCAAAAGATGATCGGAATAAGACAAGACACATCTGCAACAAGATAGGAACGGCATGCATGATTGTGATGAAGCCTGGACTGAAGTTGAAAAAGCTATTGAAAAGGTTGTCAGTTTTATGGAAAGAAAGCCAGCATTCAGCTATGACGATTGCAATAACGCACGCAGATTTAAAAGTGTCTTTCGTTTAAAAAATTCAGTAAGAAAAGCAAAACGAAATGCGTAAAAAGTTGGGAATGACATTAGAAGAGAAAGACTCATGCAACAGCGATTAAAAAATCCTCGTTACATTATTTGTTTTGCATACGTGGCATACTTAATTTAATGAATTTTCATTAACATTACATAATTTATTTCTTTTTCCTTAAAATCAATTCCGTTATATTTCACTCACCATTAGTTTATTTTGTTTACTATAAAATTGAAAATGTTAAACCTGATTTCAGTTCTTTAATTTAATCTAAATATAACCCCTCATATCCGGACTTTGTAACCAATTCAAATATCCGGAAGGCCTTCTTAGTCCGCTTGTTAGGAATTCTACTGTAATTTAAAGTTATTTGTTTATAGCATAATCTTTGGCAAAACGTAATTACTTTCCGAACACACTAACAAATTGTCAGTTTAGAAATGTTGAAGCCACTGACTATACTTATGGTAAATTTTTACTGTCTTCTTGGAGAGAAATGATTGTTTTTCGTTTTTCACAGAATATAGCTTATTGAATTAGCAGACATTTTGTTCATTGGTTTTTGCCTTTCAATGATCTTTTCACAGACTTTTCGTTTAATTACTTATTTATTCGTGATGGAAAACCGATGCTTTCAGTGTTCTGTCTGTTTCCCGCCAGTTACAGAACTAGCACCTTGTTTTCTTCCATTGAGCAAATGTTTCCTTTGAATCGATGTCCAAATCAGACTTATTTTAAAGTCAGTCTGTGTTTGTAATCATACTTATTATAAAACCCAGGTTGTGTGTGTGTGTCTGTTCGTTTATATATTGGATCGGATTTCCTGCATTTTTCAACCGATTTCAACAAAACTTCACTTTCTTTTTGGCAGGTAGTGTTTCTTATTGTCTTGCACACTTTTTTCTTTTCAATTTGAAAACACGATTAAGAGGCATCGCTATCGCGAGAATGAATGGGGGACAACTCATATCGAGTTATACTTATTATAAAAACCACGTTGTTTGTGTGTGTGCGTGTTCGTTTATATATGGGATCGGATTTCCTACATCATTTTTCAACCGATTTCAACAAAACTTCACTTTCTTTTTGGCAGGTAGTGTTTCTTATTGTCTTGCACACTTTTTTCTTTATTTTTACATTCAGAATGCTTTAAAAATTCTATTTACAAGATAATTGTTTATAAAATTCTATTCAATCGGTAGAGTCGTAACGATTGAAAACAATGTTTTTGTTTGAGTTTGGGTTTGACCAATTCGTAAAAAAAAAAAAAAAAAAATCTAATTAAGACATGCGTGTCCGTCAACCTTAAACAATAATCTTTGTCAATTTTATTTTTCAGTCTTTATGATGGTCGATAATTTATCTATCTCTTACTGTTACATCCCGGGCAACGCCGGGCTCTACTGCTAGTATATAATACGGCGAAACATTCAAGAGGAGATACACACATACACCACTATGCAAGAATAAATAAAAGGACACCACACACATACTCGCCTATGTAAGGAATAAATAAAAGTACAAACGACGTGCACATATAAACATACGAATGTACACAAAGCCATAGATCTGTCTATATTTCTGAGATGAGCTTTTATCCTGTTAATTCCCTTCTCCAAGTTCTCCACTGCCTTAACCAAGCATAAAAATGAATACAATATGGGAACCAGTAAAAAGGAGTGCCAGAGAAAAACTACAGTAGCAGTAAAAATTGCAATATGAGCACTGATAAAAAAATGGTGCTGAAGACATTAGGTTTATAATACCCAGAAATTCATACTCAGATATCCTCAATGACACATGGCACAGTGGATAAAGGCGTTAGTTAGATCCAGTGACAGGACCCAAAGAGGGTGAGTTCAATACTCAGAACTTGGAGAGGGGAATTAACAGGAGATAACTGACAACTGACATCCATTAAACATGGCACGTGGAATTAGAACAGTCTATCCCAGTGAGCGAAATAAAGGGTTCAGTTTGACATTCCAACCACGTAAAGAAAGCCGGAGCGTACAACGTTGTGATAAATATGGCGACAAAGATGAGGACAATATTCCGAATAATGTAAATACTGTAAAGCCATAGATATAACTGCAAACGCATATACACAAGGATATTCAAACTGCATCGGAAAAAGGTTTATAAGTTTTCTTTCTGATTTTTCTAAGAAATAGAAAGATTTCGCTAGGAACAAGAAAAAGAGTTGAGTACTAAACTGTATGGCAGATAGCAGTGAGTGTTGGACAATCTCCTTAAAGATGAACAGGAGACTTGAAGCATCAGAAATATTGTTCTACAGAAGGATGCTGGAGATACCGTAGACGGAAGATGTGAGCAACGACGTCGTTTTAGAGAAAATGGAAACAAAAAGGAATCTAATACTTAATATCAGGAAAAGACCATTGAGGTTTCTGGGGCATATAATAAGGAAAGGAGGCTTGGGACAGATTGGGGGCAAGAAGGGGCAAGAAGGACAAAGGAAAACAATGCATAAAATACTTAGTGAACTTGAGAAAATAGATGGCGGAATAGGGCTTGGAGAAATAACAGAAAGACAAAGTTTATTACAACTTACAAAGAACAGGAAATTATGGAGAACCATGATCGCCTACGTTTAGAAAATCACTATGTGATAGGAGCGAGATTTTAATTAGATAGAAGATAAATTTCCGACTGGGAAGGGAGAGTACTGTTGTACTTTTAACATTCTGAAATATAATATCCGGAAATAATTTTTAGAGAGTAAGGTTGTTGGATTACTGCCACTTGATTAATAAAATCTCATTGCGGCGAGATATTGGAGTTATCGCACCCTGGCAATTTAATGGCGGCATGAGATTAGAAAGACTCGAATGCTTTTTCGGTGACTTTTCACAGCGAAAAAACGTATTCTTTTCGCTCCTGCAAAATTATCAACTACAGACACTTAAAATTGCTTTGAAATTTTCTCATTTCTTTTCTTTTCTAAAATGCCTTGAAAATATATTTGTTAATATTCCTTTGTTCAAATTCTGTCATATTATTCCTTTGGAATAATACGCATCCACCAAAAAATGTTAGGGGGTCAAATATAGCAGGAAAATATAAGTTCCTATCAAAAGAATATATACCCGCTGCAGGTATGATAAAAAAATAAAAAATAAACAGATAAATAAAATACGTGTTCAGTCAGGATCAAACCACTGATTTCTTTTATCAGGAATTCGCTGCTTTTCGTATGAAGCCATAAGCTTAAAGTAAAAACGTCTTTTTTCAAAGGAACTGCATGACTTCTATTTGTAATGACAAGAATTAAAGACTAAGTATCCGGGTATTAAAACGGCGCATTCTATAGTTACACCCAAAACTTAAGGGTAGGGGGCATTAGGAGTGTAAAGAAAGTACTGGCTGTAAAAACGCAGTATGAAAAATACCATTCCCTTCCATCCCGCTATACCCGACTGACCCACAAACTTAAATCTTTGTTTATTTTCCATCTCGAGTAAGTAGTCGCTTACAGTCAACCGTATGTAATTAAGTGCAACAGCCGAATTAAATCAAAAAACAAAATCCTCAAATTTAACCTCTTATAAAAAGTAACAATTCTTGGTCGTAATAATATCTTAACTTTTGAGATGAAGTGTTGTTAATTATTATTAATTTTTGGCAAGTTTTTTTTTTAATTTTATCAGGTTGAGACGAAATTTCGGATTTTATCATGTGTATTACAAATGAAAATACCAATGCTTAGAGAAATATTTCATCGGCAATATAACCTCCATCTCTTTCTAGAACCTCATTCTATCTATCAACAGGTTTATAGATGCAACGTTTGTAAAATTGTTTAGACTTTAATGTAGAGTACGATGCTAACGCGTGTTCATCACCTTCACTTGATGTCAACTACAGGCCATCTAAATAGTTCTGCAAACTCCGAAACAAGTGATAATCAGAAAAAGCAAGGTCGAGAGAATATGACGGATAAAGCAATATTTCCCAAACGTGTTACTCTAGGTATTTACTTGACCCCACCCACCAACCACCACGACCACTGAGTCAGACTGTGACACAAGGTCGGTTTTTAACGTGCGGACCCGAATGTTTTCACTCGGGCCGCTCGTCTTAGCTGGTCAGAGCTGGTCAAAGCTAGTCATAGCTGGTCAGAGCCGGTCCAAGCTAGTCATAGCTGTGATACTACCAGCGCAGGGACAGATCCCTGTGACCGGTAAGTATAAGAATGTGTATGCCACTCAAGAAAGCGATTTATACGCTCAAACCTTCATCAGGTGTATATCGACCCAGGAGATTCGGAATTGAACCTTTTCTCTAATTTATATTCGTCCTGAATTGGAAGTTCGGCCCAGATCGAACTTTCTTCTCAAGTAGGATTGTCGTCCCAAATCGGAGTTTCTGTCCAAATAGGAGTTTCTGCCCAAATAGGACTGTCGGTCCAAATCGGTCTTTTCGCCGGAATTGTATCGAATCAGAGTTAAAATGGGGTTTTGACGTTCTATGAAGTGAATGTATTTACTTGACCCCCCCACTGAGCCATGTTGTGACACAAGGTCGGTTTTTAACGTGGGGATCCGAGTGTCTTCATTCGGGCCGCTGGTCTTTGCCTGTCATAGCTTGTCTAAATGATAGCCTTACCTTCAATTGTAGTTTTGTCGTACGCAATAAAGCAGGCTTTGCTGTCCACTCGCCGAAACATGTGGCAATTGATCCTCAATCACTCGAGCAAAATGGCTCAACTATATGTTCCATCTGTCTAAAAGTTTGCAAAACAGGCCAAGGGAGACACATGCGTGTCCACAGAAGTTGAGCAGTTCTTTATTTAACTGAGCCCTCATTTATCGTTCGCGACAAAAGTGTCAAAACATGTCAACCTTTATTCGGTTATCTACGAGTGTATTTTGTATGAGGCACTTAGTGCGGATCGAACTCACTATTTGTTGTAATAGGCAACCAGGCAATTTTCGCGAACTGCTCTCCCGTACCTTGTAAGGTTGATTGATTTCTAAACATGTCAACCCTTATTCGGTTATCTACTAGCATATTTTGTATGAGGCACTCAGTGCGGATCGAACTCACTGCTATCTAGTAATGACCAATCAGATTAGTTGGGTTATCTAATAGCGAGTTTTGTATGTGGCACACAGTGCGGATCGAACTCGCTACTTTGTCGTAATGAGCAACCAGAGTAGGCTCACTAACCATTACCGCACGCAGTACGATATAAGGCCAAAAACTGGGGAAAAGGGGGATATGCTGGTCTTCAATAGGCTAATCTCTAAGTTAGCAGTGGCACAAGGCCGAAAGCATGGAGCACTAAGTGAGGATCAGATGCACTATTCAGTCGTAATTAATTTAGCGAGACAAGTTTCTTAATCATTCGTCGAAATGTTCAATCGTTAGCTTATCCTGTCGCATTACCTAACCCAATCATTCTTTAATTCTTACTCTCGATCATGACTCTCCACTATTTCCTGTCTTTTATAACTTGTAATTGTTGTCTTTTTATCTCTTCTAAACCTCATAGTCCATTATCTGTTTTATGAAGCTCACTCCGTAGCTTATTGTTTTTATCTGTCCCTCTTGCCTTCAGTCTGCCCCGTGAGTATCAAATTTTCCAAGCCATCTTTTCTCATTAAGTGCACTAGAAATTTCAAGTGTCTCTTCCTGATGTTAAGTGTAAGTGACCTTTTTTTATTTCATTTTTATCTAAAACTTAGTTGCTCACATGTTCAGTCCATAGTATTCCAAGCATCCTTCTGTAGAACTCCGTTTCTGTTGCTTCCATTCTCGACTTTATCTGCGAGGAGATTGTCCAGCACTGACTGCCACATAAGAGAACTGATATTACATAACAGTTCAGTACAATTTTCTTTCTTTCTAACGAATTTTTTGTGTCTTAATACTTTACTTAGCTTTTGAAAGGCCTTTTCCCAAACCCAATGCGCCTCCCGATTTTAGTTTCACACTTTCCTCAAAAAATTCCCTAAGTCTCGAGGAAAAGATTTAGCTACTGACTTTATATATAATTCAAGTGGAAGGGGGAATATTTTTTTAAACTAAGAGTATACATAATTTTGTGGCACAAGGCCATGGTGGAAGTGGGGAAAGGCTGGCCAACACTATCTATCCTACACCTAGCTAATCAGACTCGCAACCCTATCACGCTTACAATTTCCCGAATTACCACAAGAACCCATCGTTCTTTGTCTAATCCAACATATACCACAATACCACATATTGGCAGAGTTCCCACAAAACACACACACAAAAAACCATGATCTTAAACATTTTTTAAGTCAGTGCCATGCACGATACACGCCTAGGCGATCATGAATCTTTCGATACATGACTGACGAGACGGATTTTTTCCCGCAGTAGGTTGCCGTTTCTTTCTGCGGTAGACCAGTTGCCATCCAAGTCTCTAGAACCCGGTCTGTCCTGCTATTTACCCATAGTTGGGGGTAGAAGAAGAGGATTCAGATCTTTCCCACGGGTATTAGCGCTTAAGTTGATATAATAGATTCTACATGGTTCTTCAATTCCACAACCCGAGCCGTTATCCATATATATATATATATATATATATATATATATATATATATATATATATATATACAAAGGAAGATACCATTGTTAATAGGATTAACTTGGAATGGTATCTTAATTCTGATCATATGAAATATATTGCTCTTTTTATTATAAATCATGGAGTTTCATGTGTGAATCAGTTTTAATATTTAATACTTTATATTGTGTTAATAGAATTCACTTGGATTATATACCAACAGATTACTACATATATATATATATATATATATATATATATATATATATATATATATATATATATATATGACACATTTGTTTTCTTCAAAACTCTCAGGGCCAAAACTGCAACTATGCTAAGCACATCTTTGTTATAGTTTCTGGGAGAAAGCAAATAATCTGTGGTGATCAACAGTTTGAACCAGGCTAGTATACTTAAACTCTCAGTCACGATGACTTGTGACTAAATTGCTGGCATAACCATCAATGGCTTCCAAATAGTTACTGTAACACTAGAGAAAATATCTTACCTCTGGGATGAAAACAGATTCAAACATGTCTCGCATGTAAATTATTCCCAAAAAGAAAATGGCAACTTTCCGAGACATATCAGTTATGTGCCATATGTGATACACACTTAAGCAATCATGTATCTTTCGATACATGACTGACAAGGCAGATTTTTTCCCGCAGTAGGTTGCCATTTCTTTCTGCGGTGGACTAGTTGCCATCCAAGGCTATTGAACCCGATCTATCTTGCTATTTACCCATAGCTGGAAGGGAAGAAGTGGATTCATACCTTTCTCAACGGTATTACCACGTCAGTGAATACAATGAATTCAACTGGAATTTGAACTCGGCTCTCCGATACCTCAGTCCGAGCCACTATCTATTACTCCACCGTGCCTATATAAATATAGCTTTTTCCTGGTGATTTTAAGCGCGGCTTTGATGTGCCACAAGGCTGAAGATATGGGACACCCAGTGAGGATCGAACTCACTACTCACTCATATATACTCTAGCGAGACAAACTTGTTAACCATTACAACATGTCGAAGTGCCCAATAATGATTTACTATGCGTAGCTTAGTTGTGGCACAAGGCCGAAAGTATGGAGCACCCAGTTCGAACTCACTACTCAGTTGTAAAGGCAGAGACACGTTTATTTATTCATAAAATGTGACACAAGGCAGAAGGGAGGTGGGTAAGACTGGTCATCACTATCCCAGACCTAGTTAATCAGACTCACGGCCCATTCATTCATTACATTGGTGACTTTCTAAGCGTAGCTTAGATGTGGCACAAAGCCGAAAGTATGGGTAACCCAGCGAGGATCGAACTCGCTATTCAATCGTAACTGATCGAAGGAGACAAGCTTGCTAACTGTTACACCACGTCGAAGTGCCCAAGAGTGATTTATGTACACGTAGCTTAGTTGTGGCACAAGGCCTAAACTATGGAGCACCTACTGAGGACCGACTCTCTTCTCAGTCGTAAATGCTCTAGGGAGTCAAGTTAGCTAACCATTAGTGGGGAGTGGAATAAACTAAGTAAAAACTTGTTTTCTGAAAAATCATTGGCTGTCTATAATCATATGTAACGTTCCTTTTTAATTTTTCTCTTGTGCAAATTAAATTAACTTCCAAGTAATTTAAATTTAAATAGCAAAGCAATGATATATATATAGCTATCTCAAACCGCTATAAATTAATGGGTTTGTGTTGTGGCTCCAGTGCAGGCAGTATTTGAATATGTCGGCCATGAAACAGTTAATGGTTTTTCTCATTTTTTTCGTTAGCCGTGTTGTCTGGAGTTACGTCTTGACGGCCAGTCTCTCGAAACCTGTTTCTGGATCTGTGCCTAATAACAATTTACAAGCTGAAGACCTTAACAAAACCAGAACCAGTAAAAACTATCCCCACTCTTTGAATGCGAGTGACGAATCTGCGTTTGTGCTCTTTCCTGACTTGAATGTAGAAAATGTTTCTACAGTTACAACTAAACTACTTACTGACACCAAAACACTGTTTGTTCATAATTCGACTTACAAGACTAACACAGAAACCCCGGCGCTGATCGCTTCTGTACCACAAGAACGTAAACTTGCTACTGTCGCTAAAAATCTGTTTGCCGCTACGACTTCGGACAAAAATAAAAGCAGTACGTTCTCGCTTACTACAAGTGGTCTGAATTCAAATAGTCCTGCCAGACATTTTTCGACATCACCCTTTCCCAAGATCGTCACTAGGTCAGTTACATTGTACATATCTACAATACGTGGCAGAAACTCTAGCACCATTTCAACACTTGTATATGACACTGCTAACTTTGAAAATGACAGCACTAAGACTATGCCTCTATCTAGAGCAGCTACATCAGATAAAAGTTCTAACAACGAAGCTCTAAATTCGGACACTACCACGGCTTTCACTACGATTCCTGTTACTGATGACAATTCGTCGAGGAATATTACTCAAGGCCCCAGCTCGATAATTATGACCGATTCCACCTCTAGGGACTTTTTAATTGATTTCATAGGATCAGCTCTTGCAGTCTTCCTCGTTGTCCTGTTCTACGTAGTTGGCTGTTTTTATTTGTATCAAACCCGGCATAATTAAATGTTAAATTTTCTTTGACAAATAACCCTGTTCACTAACACTCCTTTATGTTGGCTTGTTACCTTAAGGTGGTCTAATGGAAGTTCAAAAATAGGTTTGATATTTATTTTTCTTTTTGAAACTGACACGTGCGCTGTTGTTAGCTTGCAACGTTGTTCTTAAGCTGAAGTTAACCTATGCTCACGTTTTTGACGGCTTTACTTGAATTACTACTTGACTATTATTTTCTGGTACAGTGTAACCCGGATGTAAGAGTTGTCGGGACCGGAGAAGAAGTTTCTTATATCCGGGTTTGGTCTATTTTGGTCTATTTACATTAACACAGGTTCTAATTTGGGACCAGAGAAAATCTCTCTATATCCGGGTTTCTCTTTATATACATTAACACAGGCTCTAATTTGAGACCAGAGAAAATCTGAATATCCGGGTTTCTCTTATATCCGGGTTACTTCATTTCGTAAAACTTTACTTCATTTCGTAACTGCCTCCTTTTTTTTCTTACTATTTCTCACCTTATCAACCGATAATCTGTCTCATCTTGATAATATTCTAATTTAACTTATAACTTCCCTACATTCATTTAGTTACTAGTTCTTGTACTAGTGGGGGGGATAAATAAAAACCAATAGTGAATTTCCCATGATGCAAAAAAGACGCCGGAAAGGGTTTCTGGTCACATGTGCTATTTTGACCCACACTTCCTGAAAGGACAATCTTTCCCTTTTCCAAGGGACATCGCGACGTGGTGTAATGGTTAGCCATGTTGTCTCGCTAGAACAATTACGACTGAATTATGAGTTCGATCTTCACTGGGTTCAGCATAGTTTCGGCCTTGTGCCACGACTAAGCTGTGTTTACAAAAATAATTAGACTTTATGAACACTTCATTAATTATACATCATGGAGTGTGTTTTTTTTTTTGGGGGGGGGTGTCCCTTGTGACAATGTGGTATTGTGGTACATGTAGGATTGGGAGATAGACAAGTTCTTGTGGTGATTGAGCATATTATATTGAATGAATTGGTCGTGATTGCGATTTAACTAAGATAGTAAAGACCAGCCTTTTTCTCACTTCCCCTTCGGCCTTGACACAATTTTGTAATTTTTTTACAAAATAAATATCTGATCTTTTGCCTTTTCAACGCGATCGTTCGGACATGTTTTCAGACAGTCCTACCCATGAAGTAGATTCGGTAATTCCAACAGCGTAAGGCTGACCTGAAATTGGCCATCTTTAACCGTTCTTGTCCTTCGACATCCTCAAGACATGGAAATCTTTCAATACAGTCGGCATAAAGAAAATAAACATCCGTAGCAGAAAGGTTTTTTTTTTTTTTTTTTTTTTTAATGCTTTTATCTTTAGGTATGGAACATTCACTCTCACCTAAAATACAAAAACAAACCCACAAACTTAACATCCACAGGTGCAGTTGTTAACGAACTGGGGTTAAGGACATAATGACCGTTTAAGGCGTCCGCTTCAGACCAGATGCGTCCATAAATTTTGGCCTTGTCCATAAGCATTGTAATTATTCATGTATGTGTGACCCTAAATTGGAGATAAGAAATCCTGGGGGATTACTCTTGTATAATACGCATTAACTTTTTAGAATTTGTAGCAGCTAAAAGTGAACATTGTTCAACAAAATGGGTTTGTCACTTTTAAAAAAATAAAAAAATGCAGTTTTTTTTTTTTTTTTTTTTTTTTCGCTTAGTTTACAGTAAGCGCATGGGCATTATCACACGGTTTCGGTGAGTTTGCTGCGAAAATGTAAGCTCAAATTACTCGTTTAATAATTATAAACACATACTCCAGAAGATACATATTTTCTTACATATTATCTATCGTGGCAAAGCCCTAAAAGTATTGCATCTTGAATTCGCTCGACAGCCATGATGATTTTTTTTTTTTTTTTTTTTTTTTGTTTGAGACAATGATTACTGTTAACTCCGTGGAATGACAAAGATGTTTATTACGCTCACCAGATGGCGTCTATCTTTCACGCAGCAGCAAAGCAAACTAACATAGGCCTTACATCTGTATAAATATTAAAAATGAAGTATTGGTTCCGGTTTTAAACTTTATTATAGATTAGTTTGGCCACAGAAATTTTACTTTCATCATACCGTCTCAATTATGGCGACACACTCGCCCGGTTAAAAAAAAAAATTGTAGTTTTCGTGTATAATACGTAGTCTAACTTTCAGGATTGAAATTTAAAAAAAAAGAAAAAACGTCTTTTAAGTGAAAAGAATAAGGGTATTGGTTGATGTAATAGAACATTGAAAAAAAAAAAAAAAGATATGCCTTTTTGTTATTTTTCCTTCCATAGATTTCTTTAAAAAATTATTTTTCGTTCTATTAAATATGTGGACTTAACCCCTCCCCGCCAATTATTTTTAGAAAAACGTTTTTCAGACGAATTTTTAAAAAATTTTTAATATAGTAACAAAGAAACTGGGGGGTTCCTTGAAGTACCCGAGCGGTTGTAACACGTCTACCAGACGTATGAGTTGACACTTGGACTCGTTTCAAACTCAGATGTGAATAAAAAGATGGAAGATCGACTTATAAACAAGTCTGCTGCTGGTTGTTTTGTTTGACGTGTTTATTCGTCCGTGCCAGAAATGGACACTTTCGGTAAAAAGGGGCTAAAAACCGAACCGAATATAGTTAGGATTTTTTGCACGGGATAACGGGGGAAAATGCCTAACCATACTACCAATAAAGAATACCTAAAAACAAAAACAAAAACGCCTTGCTGTAAACAAGTCCCTAACCTATATTTTAACAGCATTAGTAAGACCGATTTGCATCTATCCACGCTGATATACAAACAAATTTAGTTGAACTGACAGGACAGTAGAAATTTCATTACTAAGAAGTAAGAAGTAATTTATTCTATAAAACGAAGAAATTTAATCTATTTTCCTCAATTTTAATTAGAAGAAAATGTGCCCACCGACAGAATTCGAACTTGCGTCCCTTCTACTCAAATAAGTGTATCCAGTAAAATTAACGCTTGACGCAATCAAAATATGTCAGATGGGGGAAAAAAATTATTGATTCTGAGAAATTCATTCGTTTACGTTTTGGATACGAAACTGGGTAGAGAGGCCTTTCGAGAAAATGTGACTTAAAGGCGACTTGAACACTACTCGATTTTAAAGCTCTTCGTCGCAGAGCGGTTAAGGCACTCCTGAACAGAGGTGGGTTTTCCTGCAATGGGGACACAGGTTCAATTCCTGCTGGAGGGCACATTTAGTAAGTTTTCTCGTGTGTGCAGGCCGGTAGACGAAATAAATATTGTTTAAAATAAACAAAAACGGAGCGTTCACTCAAATATGAGTATCCACTTAAAAAAAACATCTGAATTTTTATTATTTTATATATATATATATATATATATATATATATATATATAGGATTGGTGTATACGGAATAAATTCCAATAACCAAAAATACTATTCTTAAAAGAGTGCTCAATACGGAGTAGAGCAAATATAATTTATTCGAAAATTATAACATGAATGTTATTAAATCTTTATATCTTATTTATATATATGGAGAGTGGGGACATTCTTGACAACATCCAAAGAATCTTCAACGTTATTGGTTCTGATCTGGCATCTCGGCTTCAGTCAATTTTCTGCCGTAATGTAGCTTTCCTGTGCCTTTTCTATAAATATTCTCACAGTAATTCTTATTAGCTTCCCTCTTTGGTGTGTTGACTTCTTCGCAGTACTAGATTGGCAGGTTGGTCTCATCATTTCATTTTTGAAATTGCTTGATGGAACCGTAAGTTTCATGCTAATATTCTTTTACACTTCTCCCTTGTGGAATTCTTTTCCATCTTTCTGCTTCCCTGTTAACTACAATGTTCGATACTTTAAATTTAACGTCAATGATTACAACTTCTGTTTTCATGAAACAGGTTCTTTTTATTATCTTTGTTTGTTTCTCTCCCCGTCACCCCCGTGCATCTTAGTGGTTATATCTCCTTTCTTGGGGCGAAATGATTCGAAAAAAAAAAAAAGAAAAGAAAAAAGAAAATAGCTACAAAAGACAGGCAGTCGTTGAAATCCATGTTCATCAACATATTTAAGATAAATAGCACATACAAGTACACAATTCCGGAAAATCCTTGTTGAAAACACAATTATACTTAAACATGAAAACAAAAAAACAAAAAATAAAATTCTTGAAGCTATATACATAAAACAGTTGAAACCTAACCTGAACAAAATAAACTACGAAATCTTCACAAATATTCTTAAATGCCTATAATTGATAACAGAAGCCAACGGCTTCCTATACTTAATTCTTTTCGTTTTCACTCTCGCGTGGTCATGTGTGACGTCACGAGCTGCGACGCGATTTTCACTTCCGTGTCTCGTATACACATGTTTGTCATTGCTTGAAATTTTTTATGCAACAAAAACAGACTGTCATTATTTTTTCGTTCGTGTATTGTTTGATATATTGAAATGTAACTGTCATCTTTGATAATGGCTTATGTAAGCCGAAAGCTTAGATTGGATTTAAACATGTATCAATATGGTGATTTCCTTTCGTCTTTCAACGATAATGTTATTAAGCTTATCAGACAATATAAAGGAACTTTAATATAAATAGAAAAACTTGCTTATATTATTTAATGAAACATGCATCAATGAAAAATTGCTGCCGAAATATACACAAATATATATATATATATATATATATATATATATATATATATATATATATATATATATTTTATTTTATGTCTGTTCGATTCTGGTTAACAAAAGCAATATTTAGTGCATTTTAGTTTGTCGCTGGATTTTAACAGTAATCCAATCCCCCACTAAGTTTTTATCATATTTTCTATTAGCAAGCAAAATATTTCTGGTTGTCGGGAAAATGTTGAATATTCAGCCAAGTTTGCAATTTTCTCATTTAAATTTGTTTATAGCAAGTTTCGTTATTTGGTTTGTATGTCGCATATTTCAAATTAAAGGGAAAGAGAGAGAGAGAAAAAGAAAGACAGAAAGCGAGATAGAGAGACAGAATGAGAGAGGGAAAGATAACGACAGATAGAGAGCGAGATACCTAGAGAGAGACAGAGAAAGGGAGATAAAGAGAGATAGAGAAAGTGAGATAGACAGACGGAAAGAGAGACAGAAAGAGATACAGGCAGCGAGAGAACGAGAGAGCTAGAGAGAGACAGAGAAAGTGAGATAGAGACAGCGAGAGATAGAGAAAGAGAGATAGAGAGACAGAGACAGTGAGAGATAGATAAAGGGATATATATATATAGAGAGAGAGAGCGAGAGAAGGCGAGAGATAAAGATAGCTGGAGAGAGGGACAGAGAAAGAGAGATAGAGAGAGAGAGAAAAGGTAAGTTAGAGAGAGTGAGAGATATTGTTTTTTATGCCTTATCAACCCTTTTTATGTTATTTAAGACAAGAAAATATTTTTGATAGATAATGATTTTTACATTGTAAGAATTTTTTGGAGATAATAATGATTTAGTTATACAAGATCTACTAATTAATCCATAACTGGGGAGAGATTTCACAAGGATATTTGAACGTAATTGTACGTAACGAACCCAACTGGAATTGGAACTGGGCTCTCTGATTAATAATTAACAATTCCAAGACATTATCTATTATACCACACCGTACATCCACGTTTACAGTACCTGGTATTCCCAAGCGGCCACCCTTCTAGGTACTGCCTAGCCACGACGTTGCTTAACTTCAGTGATCGTGTGGCAACCGGTGTTTTAACGTGATATGACCGTAAACCAAAGTGAGAGAAAGGGGCGGGAAGGGGGAGAGAGGGAGATAGAAAGAGGAGAGAGGGAAGGAGAGAGAGAGAGGAGAGAGAGAGTGGGTCAGAGAAAGAGAGAGAGAGGGAGGGAGGGAGGGAGGGGCAGGGAGAGCGAGAGAGCGAGACCAAAAATCGAGCCTAGAATTAGAGTTATCAAAATCAAGCTTGTATAGAAATTTAACTTTGAAGCGTTATAATAAAGAAAAATTGTGAAAGAGTATTTGTGAGGGAGGGAGAAAGAGAGAGAGAGAGAGAGAGAGAGAGAGAGCGAGAGAGAGAGCGAAGGAGAGAGAGGGCGAAGGAGAGAGAAAAGGGATTATCAGTGATCAAGATCAAACTATATTGTATTGATATATTAAATATAAATGCCGTCTAATGAATTAAAAACATTGATTCGTTTTTACGGAATTTGCTTTTTTTTTAAGAATTTTTGGGATATAATAATGACTTACTGATACAAGTCCTATTAATTAAACTACAACGAGGAGAGAGGAGAGTTGGATTCATGCCTTTTCCAAGGGTAGTTGTGCGTATATAACGAACCCAACTGGAATTAGAACTTAGCTCTTAGATTAACAATTCCGAGCCGTTATCCATTTCAACACCTGCGCATACAAGCTTACAACACCCGGTATTCCCAAGCAGTCACTCATCTAGATATTGATCAGGCTGAATGTTGCTTAACTTTTGTGATCGTACGAGAACCGGTATTACAACGTGATACCGCCGCAAGGCAAACAATAAGTAAGTTCAATATTTCTAAACAGATGAGACATCATTGTCTATGCAATCTTTTCATAATCTCCTTTTCATGGTACATACATAGGCGTGTGCATCTGTGCGTGTATCTGTATATATTTTACTAAGTCCCGTGCCTCTTCATGACGTGGGCGATCATGAACCACAACTTCCTATCCTTTAGTAAGTTTTACCTCACTTCCAATCCCTGTTCTGCCATCCATTTACATAAATTCTCGAGGCAAGTAACTCACTGTTCCTCTTGCTGACAATATTGTGAGTATCGGTTTTTCCAGGCACTCTTTCCTCATTATGGCCTGGAAATTTCAATTGTTACTTTCTGTTTCTATGTATAAGCGTCATTTTGTTTCAATTATGCTTAAAACTTTCTCGTTACTCACATGTTCAGCCAATGGAATACTCAGCAGCCTCCTCGACCGCAGTTCGTGACAAAAATAACAACCGTACACTCGCTTTGAGTATAATGAACCTGGCTGGAAACTTTTGTGATGTCAACGAATGGTCGTTGACACTTTCGTAATACTCCTTGTAGTAGAGACTTTGTAATCGCACATATAACTATAGTAACGCTGTTGAACAATGCTGGTATCAGATGCCTTCGAATACCACTCGCACAAATAGTACTTACTCTGTAATACTCGCTCGAATAGTAATCCGTATAGTGATCTGAATAGAGAAATAGTATAGTGAATAGAGTAGAGAATAGCGATCCATATAGGAATAGAGGATAGAATAGAAATAACGATCCGTATAATAATAGAGGATAGACTAGACTATTTACATTATTCGGACTATTGTCCTCATCTTTGTCGCCATATTTATTACAACGTTTCGGCCATTGTACGCTCCGGCTTTCTTTAGGTGGTTGGAATGCCGAACTGAACCCTTTACTTCGTTCACTGTGGTAGACTGTTCTAGTTCCACGTGCCATGTTTCAATGGATGTCAGTTATCAGTTATCTCCTGTTAATTCCCCTCTCCAAGTTCTCTACTGCTTTATCCGGGTATTGAATTCACAGACTTTGGGTCCTGTCACAGGATCTAACCAACGCTTTATCCTCAAAGACACATGGCACAGTGGATAAAGGCGTTGGTTAGATCCAGTGACAGGACTCATCTACCTCATCTCAGAAATATAGACAGATACTGAAGGATAGACTAGATGGGGAGGTCAATTAGACGCTACATTCCATATATGCTTTTCTTCTATAGTCACGTGGTCTACTTAATTCAATAATGGGATCGACTGTGTTTGTTCACTGGCGATCTAGGTTCAAACTCAAGTGTCGGCAGCGATACTTTATTCCTATATAACAGAATTAAAAGTCGGCACCCCGATTTAAATTAGCAAGTCGATATCCTTTATACAATCAATACATGCAAGCTTACAGCATCTAATATTCACAAGCGGTTACCCATTTAGGTATTGACCGGGTTCGACGTTGTTTAAATTCAGTGATAGTAAGCCTGTATATATTAAAAGTTTGCGAATTGATTTTTGTATGGAAATTACGCCTTGGATGTGACGATAAACTACATCCGGCAGCAAGGCCTCTGATCAGGAGATTTTGAGGAATGTGGAACCACCTCTTAATGACTGTAGGGTCCCAGCTATGGGTAAATGGTTAACCCCCAAACTATGGTCAAAACATTATGAAAATATAAAAAATATCATATTAAAAATTACAAGCAATACATTTTTGAAAAAAATTACCAGCAATTTATTTTTGTAAAAGAAATTACTAATGTACCCAAGAAAATTAAATTTCGCCATTAAATGGCCCATAAGGAGTTGATGTGCCGTTAAACAAATAATAATAGTTGTGGTAATTTAAAATCAGAAAATAAGTTATTCGTCCTACATTAACGTGGAAGACGGAAATATGCATTGTTAATTTTTTATGATTATTGCAGAAAATAAAAATAGTTTTACTAAGATGTAGATCTTAAATTATTGTAGAAATAAGGTATAAATAACGAAGGTTTCTTTCGTCAAGCGTTTATGCAAACAATCTTGACAGAACAGATTTCTCCCTTTCATATGTGTGTGCACGTGGGTCTGTGTGTATGTCTGTGTGTATGTATATATATATATATATATATATATATATATATATATATATATATATATATATATAAAAAAAAAAAATAATCACGCATAGAATCAATCAGCAATATTAATGCTACTATTGGCGACATCCATCGCTAGTAGTGTATAATGTATGCATTAAAATACTGTTAATCCATAGAGTGATGTGATCCTCATCTATAAAACTGTTGTCTCTTGTTTCCAGTTTATATATATTTTTTTTAAATGCAAGTACTTTCGAATAATCCTTTATTCATCGTCAGGCATATTTTTCCTTATAAAATCAAAAACTTGGAAACGAAATAATTATTTGTAGACCGAAAGATGTTTTTTTGAGAATCTGCTATTATTGACGGTTGTGTACAATCTCGGAACGTGCAAAGACGCAACGCTAAGTTTTTCAAAATTTTAAGTGAGAATTTTATTTGAACTTTTCTTGTGATGTGGTAAATCCACGTATTCTATTTTTACAAGCGTTTTCAGTTATGTCATGAACTAAGTATATAGTTCAATTAATATAGTGTTATGTCTTAGAAGTAGTTTTTTTATAGGAATTTTTTTTGTACTGCGGATCGATAGTTTTTATAAACATAAAATATTAGGCAGCATATAATTTATATACAAAGAAATAATCACGATGGATGTCGCCAATAATAGCATTAATATTGCTGATTGATTCTATGCGTGATTATTTCTTTGTATATAAATTATATGCTGCCTAATGTTGTATATATATATATATATATATATATATATATATATATATATATATATATATATATAAATGATTGGACATATTTTAAATGCAAGTATCTTGATTGACTGATTCGTTTGTTTATGGGTCATTTGAAGTCGAAATTTCATATTCTTGTGTGCTTTGAAGTAATAATAATATGATATATGTTATTCTGCTTTCACAATTGAATACATGGTAGATGATGCTCAACTTTTGGGTGCATACATGTTTGTGCGGATATAATTACTAGAAGCGTTGATATATTTTATGTTGTGTTTTTGTTGAAGTTAAATTTTAGAATACAGTTTGATTTCTTTAATAAATTGTCGGATATTATATGGATTAATATCATGAAAGTTCTTTTATGTTAATTGTTTGGTAGTATTTTAAACGGATTAAATGGTTGAAGTCGTTACAATTCGCATGTGTTGGTAATTTATGTAGAAATCTATCGCTGATATTTTTACTATAAAAATGTATTTTTATACATTCATAGTGTTTTGTTTTTGTTCGGGGGTTCCTTTGCCCCTAGCTAGGACCCTAAAAAGTGCTATCACCCAGGGTCAGAGTGAACCGCAAACAACAGCAATTAAAAGGTGGTTCCACGCTCCTCAAAACCTCCTGAGGACTTGCTGCTAGATGTAGTTTATCGTCGCATTATAAAAAATGTTATTTTTATCCGAGCGCTTTCGGCTATACATTTAGCCATTTTCAAGGATTGTCTCGTGCCTTTCGTCTGACTGAAACTTTAAAACGGATATATTCCGTATTAGTTTTTCGACAGTTATATTTTATTTTTAGCATTCACAGTTTTTTATTTCTGACACAAAGTCAGTCCACACCTGGGGTTGATGAGACAGATGACCGGTGTTTTCGTCTGCCGAACTACGCTATTCCCCATATGAGGTGATTTTAGATTTTGTTTATTATTTGGTCTGTAATAATAAATACATTAAGCTCTTTTTGTGGATCAGTTTTAATATTTTATATTACTAGGATCTACTTGGATTATATATCAACGTGTTTGTTACCTTTACCACACACACACACACATATATATATATATATATATATATATTTGAAAACTAAAAAATTATAATGAGAAGACGGAGACTTTAATTGTTTCGTTTATAATTTTTATGTCGTGAACACTGAGATGTTCAACTCATCAGAACGAAACCTCCTCTGAAAAACATCTCTGTGTTCACGACATAAAAATTATAAACGAAATAGATAATTAAAGTCTCTATCTTCTTATTATCAATTTAATACTCTGTAGTCTACATTGAGCTCTCCCTGGATTTATCTCCTCCTCGGAATTATCCTTTCCAGTCACAAACTGGTAAAACATTTAATTATATATGGACCCATGCCCGACTGATTAGAACGTTGAGTCATAAGTAATTTTCGTTTATGGGAACGAAAGGTAATGATGGATATATCCTACTAATCGCTACAAATTACACGTAGAAGTTAATAAATAAATTTGGATTAAACTAACATACCTTAATTTTTGTATCGTAGCGTACACAGTGGATTAAATGAAAACTGTTGCCTACTGCCATGACAACACTAAATAAATATTGGACCACGACTTGTCTGTTCTATTTCCCTCTAAATATATTCAACTGACCTTGTATTTTGGATGGCTGTGAAACGCTTTTATAAGGAAAATTTCTAGGGAAAATTTTCTTTGAAGAAAACCAACTCCAAAAGTTAATCGAAATGTTTTATTACGTCAAAACCTGTGGAATGTTACTAAAAAAACTATCGACGAGTTGCCCGATAAGCGACAACAAGTAATTGCAAATTGAATGCAAATCACTGACACTTTTTACTGATGTTCACCCAATACAAAGCCCTACGGCCATTCAAGGTAGAGCTTTTCTGTGGAGTTGTACAAGTGTAAGAAAGGAGCAAGATAACAGGAAAGATAGCAAATTCTAGGCTCAAAGAAGTCAGGATTTAATTAGCGAAGAAATTTCAGAGACGTTACGAGTATAGAGTTGAATTAGCATTTAAAAGGAACCGGAAACCCAATCCTAAACAGGAAACAACAGATGAACCTCTACTACTGTTCAAATGGCCTGGGAAGAGTGTGGATCGGACAAGAGGCAAACCCATCTACTCCTATCGGAAAAAGAAAACAAAAATTATTAAATAAACTTTTAGATTTCACGTGGAGATGTCAGAAATATCGATTGAATCACTTGCTAGGTCTACTACTAGGAGATATGGTTCATTGTGTCGTCCCAAACAATTTTTCCTCCTCAGAATTCATCTTGCCCATTTATAAATGTGTTATATGTCCATGCAATGAATATTGCTGCTATATCTGGTGTAGTGCTCCTACGATATATCCTGAGATTCTTGACAAAATCGAACGAAGGGTCTATAATATAATCGATCCTGACCTGGCATCTCGGCTTCAGTCATTTTCTTCAGTTTTTACTCTCTTTTTTTCTACAAATATCTTCACGACAACTTTCCTGGTGAGCTTTTATCCTTAGTGCCTCAACTACATGAATTTAAGCATGCTACTCGATTGGCAACTAGGTCCCGCCGTTTTTCTGTTGAACTAGCTAGATGTAACCTTTTATTCTAGTCTAACAGGTTTTTTTTTGTTTCCTTTGGAACTCCATTCCGATTTCTTCTTCCCAGTCATCTGCAAACTTTAAAAATTTAAATTCAATGTCAATCGTCATCTTCTGTATTGTTCCTTTATTGTTCTTTCCTTACTACGTCCTGGGCAAGACGATAAACTACTTCCGACAGCAAGACCTCTGATCAGGAGTTTTTGAGGAGCGTGGAACCACCTCTTAATTGCTGGTGTTCCCAGATCCACCCTGACCCGGGGTGGTAGCACTTATTAGGGTCCCAGCTATGGGCAAATAGTTAACCCCAAACTGGGATCAAAACACTATGAAAGTGTAAAAATAGGTTTTAATACCAGCAATGCATTTTTTTTGGAAAAAATGTTACTAGCAATAAAAATCATGCCGGTATTAAATAATCCATTGAGATTGATAGGCCGTAAACCAAACCAAATCAAACCTTTCCTCGCTAAAATCTTATTTCCTTTCACTTCCTGTAACCTCTGCGTCTTATGGCACTATCGCCTTGCTTGGCGGGGTCAAATGATTAAAAAAATATTACGCTTTACTTTTTGAAGAAAAATTGACAAACACAAACAGAAATTATTTATATTTCAACCTAATATAAGAATATACTTAGAATATTGCTGCCACATATGGCGCGGTGTCCCTGTTATTACCTTGAGTCCCTTGATAAAATCTAAAGAAGAATCAGCAATATTATTGGTCCTGATCTGGCGACTCGGCTTCTGCTGCTTTCGCACTGCTGTAAGGTTGCCTCTCTGTGTCCTTTCTATAAATACTTTCATGGTGATTGTTCAGATGATCTCTTCGTTAGACGGATACCGAGGCTTTTTGAATTCAAGCGCAGTATTAGACTCATCGAGATGTCATCAAGTTACAGTTTAGCTGGCTATATGTAACCGTAAATTATATACTAACCGTTTCTTTTCTCACACTTCTCGCTTGTGCAACTCCCTTCCGACTCCATGCTTTCCATCCAACTTTAATATACAAAAAATTAAATGTAATGTTAATCGGTATCTACTGTCTTCCTATTTACTCTTTACATTTATTATTAATGTTTCTGATCCTAATTCTTCCTCACTTTGTAACCATTTGTGTCTTATTGGCTTTATTGCTTCGCATGAGTGATACCGATTGAAAAAAGAAAAAAAAAAGTAAGGCCAGCTTCGTGTCACAGGTATGATATATTTATTATTATAAAAAGCACAATAATTGTGGAACAAGTCCGAAGGGGAGGTGGGGAAAGGCTGGTCTTTGCTATCTACTCTAGTCCTAGTTAATCCCTATCCATTCATTCAATACAATTGATCCATTTACCACAAGAACTCATCCATCACCATTCAATCTTACATATACCACAATACCGCATATTCACCGCAGGAATCTACATAAACTTCCGATTATATAAAAATCTCTTGAACTTTCAAGATGATTAATTACAAATATATATAAAAATTTCATGAAATGAGGAGGAGGAAGGAATGACCCCAGAAAGATAACAAAAGCTTGTAACAAAACAAACTAAAACAAAACATTAGTAGGACCTACCCACCTTCAAAATGAGTGGCCGCTGTATTCTGTCGATAGACACAACCAAGTAGCACACTCACTAATGGAGAGGTCGGTTCACGGGTATGAAGCACTTAATAAAGAAAGAATTCACTACATTAGTGCTATTTTTAACACATTACTATAGACGCCTCCTAATCGCTTGAAAAAGGTATTTTAATAAAATTTTAAGCTTTATATCCCTGAAACAATAAGCAGTTTGGGCTTTGACATTTAAATAAGCTTTGACTCTGATTTGGATACGCGTTTTTAGAGCCAAGCCAACAATGGCCTTG
>CAHIKZ030004577.1:3650000-3745000 GCA_903632075.3 Acanthosepion pharaonis | reverse complement strand
GACTAGCAAGCGACCATACACGGCGAAACCATCCTTACTACAGTCAAAACAAACATACCTTCCTTCACCATGTCGTCAAGCGGCGGCTACTACCTTTGGATACATATATACTGTTGTAACCTAGAGAGGGTTATTGAATGAGAAAAAACCAAAACGCAGTTTGGAAATGAAATGGTAATCTATATAACATCAACAACGGCGGCGTGAAGTAGGTAAACCACTGCTGTTTTTAGACAACGTATTACCCCCACTTACAATATTTATTATGATTGGGACATGTCCATTAGTCTTCATAGATATGGTATATAACACATACATACATATATACAAACACACGCATATATACATTTACTTCCACCTGGACTCCTTCTCTTACACTTTCTCTCTTAGGCACCAGAGCTCTTGAAATTTCAAATTTCACCTTATATTTTAATGCATAAATAGATCTAATTTAAAAATTAAACCAGTTTGATGATCGCGAAAGTGTGAAACCTAGGGTCAAAGGTCACATCAATCCAACTAAATATGTTAGCTCTATGACAGATATTGAGCTCTTTCCGCTAATTACTGCACATACAAAATAATATATCATCAATCACAATTTATACCAAACGGATAAAAAAATACCGATCAACACTGCTACATAAATCACCATTTGAACACAAAATGAGAAACCACTGACACCCTAACACCATCAATAATTTTCTAATTCAAACTACCAAAGGAATTAATTATAATTAATGTTGTCACCATTCCTCCACTATTGCTACAATCACTTCTACCATTTTACCATATCTATTTATTGATACAATTGTTATTATCATCATCCACTCACCCCACCATTACTACCGCACCACAATTATCATTGCCGAATTAGTCCACTATTCTACTTCATTCCCTTACCCAGCAAAATTAATATTACCGCATAAATACTAATAAGTAATATAAATTGGAGTTTCTACCATTTACATAAGCGCCAAAAACAAGCAAATAACCGGCTTTAAAATAATAACAAAAGAGCATTAAATATAAATAACATAATAAATAAAATAATAACAATGTTACCTCCCATAGAAGGTGTGTGAACGCGTGTACATACTTATATATGTATGTGCGAGAAAACATTATTCCGCGAACAAAATAGACGAACGATTTGAGCGTTGACACAGCGACTTTGAAAGAAGTTCGCTACACAATCCAACATTGAATACAGCGACCAATTGTGTACGCATGCACACAACGACACATGGATGTGCATATACGCCCAGTCCTACACTGTTCATATATTTTTATGTTTGTGTGAGCTGCAATGCGTGAATATGCGTGTATGCATGTCTGCGTACGTATAAACAACGATATACGCAACCATAAATAAATCCAAAATTTTAGAAATTAATCAGTTTGTCTGACGATCGCAGAGAGCCTGAAACCCAGGGTCACAAACTCACATCAATCCAACTATATATATATATATATATATATATATATATATATTTATATATTTAAAAAAAAAATTTATAACATAAATATGTTATAAAATCACTACAAAAATAGCCATTTTCTTTCAAAACCCTCGGTGTCTTATCAAGTGATGATGTTGAGTGTAAAATAAATGGTTTTAAAAGTTTCAAATTAACAATCCTTCACAAGGGGAAAACGTTGTTACAAAAGCTAGATTGACCAATCAAAATACAAGTATAGGAAAATTCAAAAAGCTTGACAACGAAGTCATGTTATAATATCTATTCAGATGTTTAAAATATAGGTAGTATTAAAAAAGAATTTATTCCAACCAATAATTACTAAATTATATGAAAAATTTAATATTAAAATTAAAAACTGCTAATTTCAAAATCAAAACTTAATCGCTATTAAGTTTACAACTATAAAATTATTGAGGAGAAAAGAAGAAATATGTTATTCAATTTATTTCTTCATTGAAGTTACTTTAGCTAATTGCATATCAGGTCCCTTGACAATATATACATTTTAATCCTAAGAGTGTGTGAATACACCAATCATATACTTGTGTATATATATATATATATATATATATATATATATATATATATATATATATATATATATATATTTTTATATGCACAATTTATGTTATTATATACCATTTAGTTATTTAAGAAACTCTGCAAAGATAGGTACTTTTGCTATACTTACTTATACTCAGGTATATTACAGCAAAACCTTAGGAAATAATTAAATCGTGTACAGTTCCTAATGGAGTTGAAGAATTGGCAACAACATAAATACTTACACTAACCATACTTTGCAAAACTAATTTACAATCTATCGCCTGTTAGTCTACTTGGTCGCTAGACAATCCCTGTTGCAGATGCCTGCTCAGCCACATTTATGTTTGTTGAACACCTAGAGTCAACCTGTGGTTTATACTCCAACTATGCTGAGCTGACCTTAGTTACGGTTTTCTGGGAGAAAGCGCATAATCTGGCGTGACTAACAGTTTGAACAAGGCTAGCACGCTCACTCTCTCGGTCACGATGGCTTGTAACTTGCAACCAATGACGATTTTCGTCTATCAAATTTCTCTCAAACTTAAATAGACTTAAATAATTCTATAGGTTTCATATACTTCCCAACGACATTGGAGTTAATTCACCAGACTGATATTATATATGCAAATCGACCATGGCGAGATTCGAACCTCTTTTTCGTGATTGAAAGATTAAGTTCTAACCACACAGTCACGCGTGCACTCGGATAATGGTTTACTCGTTACTGTTTGCGATGATGTTGATCCTCAACGTGTAAGAAAAGCTTGAAAACATCCAAAACCTCATAGATTTTCATTCCTATGCCCTAATCATTGAACTTTACACACAAGCAAAGCATTATTTGCTCACTTGAATTAATTCCACAAAGACGATATTTCTGAATCACTGTGCTAAATTGTCCTATAGAAATGGGTTTTTGAGAAAGCTCAGTGTTTATTTACCTTGCAACGATTTTATTTTTGGCGTGTCTTTCTAGAAATTCCGCACTTAATGCCTTCAGTGAAAATATTTCACGCGCTCAAAGTGTCACTGACATCGAGGCTGGCGAAGACTTCGGTACTTTCTTCAACAACAAACATAGATATCAGCTCACAACTATCTACTTGAAATATTTTCTTTGAAATAAGCACATGCCAACAACTACACCAGACTGATGATGAGCAAGCTTGGTTTAGTTTGGTTTGGTTTGTTTTACGGCATATCAACCTCAGTGGGTCATTTAATGTCGACAGCTTTTTTTTACTGGTAATATTTTTGTGTTGTCAAAAATCTATTTCTGTTAATATTTTTTCCTCAAAATTGTTTCGCTGGTAATATTATTTTCAAAACGTATTGCTGGTAATGAGTTTTTTCCTTCAAAAATTATTTTTTTAATAATTTTTTTTACAAAAGTATTTCTGGTATCAAAACCTATTTTTACACTTTCATATTGCTTTTTACCTCAGTTTCAGAGTTAACTATTTGCCCATAGCTGAGACCCTAACAGGTGCTACCATCCCGGGTCGGGGTGAACCTGGGAACACCAGCAATTAAGAGGTGGTTCCACAAATCATCCTGATCAGAGGCCTTGTTGTTGGACGTAGTTTATCGTCTTACCCTGGACGCGGATGTAGTTTATCGTCATACCCAACATGGGAGCAAGCTTGTCACGGGGATCAGTTAAATAATATTGCCAGGAAAATATGCTATTATAGTAGCCTTTATGTCAGACTAAGTTATGCATATTCATTTTAACTAGTTAACTAAATCAGAATTTTTAGGGATTTTATCGCGACTTTATTCATGTCGTCATTCTCCGGTATTAAGAAGACAATACAAATCGGAAATAAGGGATAAGCATTAGGTGAGATACGAATTCGGTAAAGAGTAAGATTGTGTGATGAACGAAAAAATCACTTTTTTTAAGCATTCAACCCCAAGCAAGGCGGGAAGCTACTAGCACACAAGGGTTTACAGAGAGTTGGAGCGAGAGCAAATAGGAGTGATAGAGGAAAGGATGACGAGAAGGTTAGGGAATAGATCAAGGCATCTGGAGAGGTCGATTGATATTACATTTGAATAGTTGGAGATTATAGCTATCAAGGAAACAGTAAAGGGGGAGGTAGTTCCACAGGCGAGAAGTGCGAGACATGAAGCTATTGGAGTGGAAGAGATGGCTACATTTAACATTCGACAGTGAAAGGGTGAGAGCGAGATGCCAACCTATTTGAGCGCTTAAATCCATGAAGTCTGGGAACCAGCGAAAGCAGCTCATCGGAGCAGTTACCGTGAAAGTATTTGTAAAAAAAAACACAGAGGGGGCAACGGCACGTCTGTGAGAGAGCGGCTGCAGACGAGATGCTAGATCAGGGTCAATTACATTGCATATCCGTCTTTGGATTTTATCAAGGACCTTGAGACAAACAGAAGGGGCTCCAGACCATATATGGCAGCAATACTCCATGCAAGGGTGAATGGTTGATTTGTAGATTTGAAGGATTGATTCCGGCGAGATAAATTTCCTGGGAGCCGACTTTCCTTGCGGTAGACGAAGCTATTGACTCAATGTATTCGTTCCATCACAGATCAGAAGTCAATATGAGACGGAGCAGTCGCAAAGAGGTGCTCTCGTGTAGTTGAGGGTCAGACATTCTAATAGGAGGCAGGGATGATTCTCTATGGTGAGTAATAGAGAGCAGTTTTGTTTTTGAGGCGTTAAAGTTAACCAGCCAATTCCTGTCCCAGTCCACAACCGATTGGAGTTCCTTTTCTAGACAAACGGCCAGTATAGTTTTGTCGGCGACACTAGATTTGTTTTTGAAGCAGGAGTAAATAGTAGTGTCGTCCGCATAGATGCCTACTTGGGAACCTATGACATCAGGAAGAGCGTTGCATGAAAAAATAGTTCGTGCCCTGGGCACGATTTGCTTAAGAAAAGAAATAATAAATCCTAAATAATTGATGCCTTGAGCTCACGTAGGGTAATTATTTTATCCTACACGAATATTTTACAAAAGCCGTTGCATTTCTTGACGACGAGGACGTATTTTTTGATTTGACTTACCCGCTTCCAAAATGATTCCGTCTATTCCCTCCATTATCGAGTGAGATTGATTCTGTTTATGAGCCGAATACAGCGGCCATTCTTATTTTTTGTGGGTTGGACAGGTCCTTACTTATATAGTTTTATTTTTGTTGGAATATTTTGTTTTATTTTCATGAGTTCATTCTCTTCCCCGTCATATCGTGAATTTTATATACACTGTAACCCGGATATAAGAGAGTTATCGGGACCGGAGAAGTCTCTTATATCCGGGTTTCTCTTTATATCCGGGTTTGGTCTATTTTGTTTAGGTAAGTATGGGCTCTAATTTTGGACCAGAGAAAATCTCTCTTATATCAGGGTTTCTCTTATATCCGGGTTTCTCTTATATCCGGGTTTGGTCTATTTTGTTTAGGTAAGTATGGGCTCTAATTTGGAACCAGAGAAAATCTCTCTTATATCCGGGTTTCTCTTGTATCCGGGTTTGGTCTATTTTGTTTACATTAACACAGGCTCTAATTTGGGACCAGAGAAAATATCCGGGTCTCTTATATCCGGGTCTCTTATATCCGGGTCTCTTATATCCGGGTCTCTTATATCCGGGTTACACTGTATATTGGTAATGTTATCAGAAAGAGCGATACAAATGCAAAACAGGAAAAATAACGAGAGGAGACAGGGAGAGATTGAGGGACAGATGGGGAGAGATGGAGGGACAGATGGGGAGAGATGGAGGGACAGATGGGGAGAGATAAAGAGCGATATTAGGAGAGATGGAGGGTAGATAGGTAGAGATCTGAGATAGAAGGGAAGAGATGGAGGAGGGAACATAGGGAGATAGAGGGGAGAGATTGGAAGATATAAAGGAGAGAGATAAAGAGGAGAGATGGTGGGGAGATGTTGAATGATAAAAGAAAGATGTGAAAAGATGAGAGATAAAGAGAGATATGAAGAGAGATGAAGTGGGGATGGAGAGAGAGAAATACAGGTCGAGATATTAATGGGAGATAGAGATAGATGGAGGAGAGTTTTGGAGGGAGAGATAGAGATAGGGAAATAGAAGGGGAGTGATAAGAGAGAAAGGTAGACGGATATAAAAAAAACATCTAGACTAATGATAAAAATATTTTATATACTCGAAATATTTATTTTCCAACATAACCTCCATCTTTGTCAATGCCCTCAATTCTGTTCCGGAATATTAATCACAAAGCTCAAATATACGTAGTAACATCAAGAAATATTCATGCTTAGAATGTTATCAGAAAGAGCAATTCAAATGCAGAAGGACGTGTATCTATGTTTCATAGACTATTCAAAGACTTTCGACAAAGTACGCTCCAAGGATCTGCTGGAACTGCTCAGCAACCTTGATATATTCGGGAAAGATTCCAGAATAATCAAGAACCTCTACAGGCAGCAAACAGCATGCAAACAGCATAGAGAATGAGTTCAGCGAATATACAAAAATAGAAAGGGGCGTAAGGCAAGGATGTGTCTTCTCACCGGACCTATTCAACCTATACAGCGATGCAATTCTGAGAGAACTGGATATCCTACTGGGATTCAGCATCGGCGGCCACAATCTTAACAAAATAAGATATTCAGATGACACAGAAAAGAAACTACAAAATCTCCTACAGAAGATACCGACGGGGGGTGTGAAGAAGGGACTAAGTATAAATTACAAGTAAACAGAATGCATGGTCATCAGTAAAAGGATGAGCCCAAAATGCGATTTGCAGGTCGGGAACACTATAATCAAGCAGACGCGGAAGTTTAAATATCTGGGAAGCGTTCTGACGGAGGACGGTATATGCGACACTGAAATCCGTAGGCATAGTGGGAAGGCCAAGGTCGCATTCTAAAAGCTGGGCAGAGTATTGCGAGACGGGAGGATTTCTTTAGTAACGAAGAAAAGAATACTGAGCTGTTACGTTACATCTGTCCTTCTTTACGACAGCGAATGTTGGACGATTTCCTCAAAGTTGAAGAATAAACTTGAGGCGACTTGGTTCTACAGAAGGATGATAAGGATATCACGGACCGAGCGTGTGAGAAACGATGAGGTCTTAAAAAGGATGCAAACAAGGACGAGGCTTGTACTTAATATCAGGAAGAGACAGCTGAAGAGCCTGGAGAATCTGATACTCACAAGTCGAATAGAGGGAAAGAGAGACAAAGGAAAACAACGCATGATATATCTAGCGGCCTTAAGCAAGTGGATGACAGAACATGGTCTGGAGGAAATGACAGAGGGAAGGAACTTATTGAAAGTTACAAGGAATAGAAAGAAGAGGAGAGACATGATCGCCTACGTCCTGAAAGGACACGGCACATAGAAAGAAAATGGATTGTATTGTGGTGATTGTCTCATTTGTTTCAGGGAATAGGGCGTGATTCGGATTAAGTAAGAGTAGGATAGACAGTGTTGACCAGCCCTTCCCACCTAACGGCTTCGGTCACGTGACAAATGTGTTCATTTGTAAAATAAAGTGTGTATATTTTTGTTTGTGAGCGAAAGTAAGTTTGCCTGCATTACAATCTGTAAGTTGGATTTTTTCGCGCCATTTTATTTTACCTTTTGAACTTTCGACATAGGGCATGTGATTTTTTGATTTCTATACTACTCGTTCTGCTTCTTAGATTTTCGACACAGACTTTTCACAGTTCTTGTTATTTTGGACGTGTGTTAACAGATTGAGAGTGTTTTAACCGCTAAACTATGAGAAATTAGAATACCACATCTAAATTATAACTCATCACTCAATGCCACGGCTTGTCTAAGTGTCATATTTATTTATGTTTTTGTACGAGTTGAATTAACAGCAGTAATATTGTCTAATTCATTTTTTAAATCTTTATTGACTTTTTGGACGCCATTTGTTTTATATTTTATTAGATTAAAGTTTGTAATCTGTTTATAATTCATTGAATCAATATATATATATATATATATATATATATATATATTAAATAAATCAAGCATTATTATCAATTCTAAAAAGATGAAAACAAACACAAGTCAAAAATTCATTATAAACAGATCACACACACACACACACACACACACACACACACACACACACACACACACACACACACACACACACACACACACACACACACACACACACACACACACACACACAGACAGACAGTGGAGTAATGGATAGCGGCTTGGACTGAGGTATCAGAGAGCAGAGTTCAAATTCCAGTCGAATACATTACATTCACTTATGTGCTAATACCTTTGGGAAAGATGTGAATCATCTTCTTCTCCCTCCAGCTATGGGGAAATAGTAGGACAGTTCTATAGCCTTGGATGGCAACTGGTCTAGGAGAAGGACAACTCTGAATTCAAAACCCGCGGAGGGTTGTTTGGGGACCTTGTGGCACGTAGTGCACCAGGTCTCTGTATGCGGCCCTTCAAGAAGTGTGGATGGTCCTGCACGAAACCTTCACCACTATAATCAAATCTCATGTGCTGTTGTCGGGCTGTCAGTTTCCTAGGAACTGATCTGCTTGACCCTCATACGTCTAATATATATATATATAATATATATATATATATATATATATATTACACATACATTCAGACTTCAGAAAAAAAAAACGTTCAGATGTTACAGAAGAGGAAATGATTTTTCTGAAATGTTGTCATCAATATTAACAACGCCCAAAGCACCACATGAAACAAATTCTTTAATTCCTTTCAGAAAGTATCTGGGATTCCAGACGAAATGAAATTTTCCGAGTGTTCAATTGATGCATGTCATTCTTTTTGATAGTTTTCCACGAAAAATGTTTTCTAGTGGACTCATTAGACGGAAAGCTTAAGTACTCTGTCAGTTGATGCAATCCAATATCCCAAAGGAATGATTTCATCTTCTGTGATTATTTTTACTGAGTGTCAATTTACACTTTCATTTTTCTGAGTGACACTTTCTCTTGAACAAAGCTGGAGATATGTTGCGTATTTTTTTTACCTTTCACTTGTTCAAATTGTTCACAATAATGTTCTATTATCATTAACTTGTTTTTTTTTTCATGAGCTCGTCATTGACGAAACCTAACGTACTCCATCGACTGTTCACGAATATCTGATGAGATTACTTTCATACTGGGATTTTTCCAAGTTGATTTAATATCGTAGAAGCAAGATTACTTTGTCGAGGGAAAGCATATGTAAGTTATCAATTTGCTACACTCTAGGCTTACAGGTTTTTTTCAATTTTTACTTAGCAATGTGTCTGAACAATTAAATTTGAACTTTCATATTATGGCTTCGGCCGTGCCAATCACCCCTATTCGGATTTATATTGGCGCCAAATTTTAACAATGAAAGACCATAAGAGCAGTGAGATTAGGTGTATGATTGGCTCAGAGTCTATGTGTTAGGGTGAGTTATGGAGCTGAAAGTGCTATTTAACATTATGTTACCAGTTCGAATGTCTACTTAGAAAAGAATTAGAGAAAAGAATTACAATTACACTTATCACAGTCACCAGGAAAAAGTTATCTGTTGCACCGCAAATTCATTTAAAGCATCTAATCGTGGAACAGAGCAATATTAATATTGTTCCGGATTTGAATCAAACCACAACAATGAAAAAGGCCAGAAAGAATTTCTAAAATATAAAATGTTTTTACTTTCGTGTTTTTACAACTAAGTTCTTGTGTTAAAGTTCCTTGTTTGTTAAGATGAATAGAAATGTGATTTCTTCGTGAGCATGAAAAAGTAAAGAGAGGCAAGGGAGAAAATGAGGAGGAAAGTGTAAGTGTCATGTAGCTTGGTGAGGAAGAGTGTAAATATCACGTAGCTTGGTGAGGGAGACGGGTGAATGTCACGTAGCTTTGTAAGAAAGAGTCTACTTGTCACGTAGCTTGGTGGGGAAGTGTGTAAATATCACGTAGCTTGGTGAGGAAGAGTATCAGTGTCACGCAACTTGTGAGGAAGAGTGTAAGTGTTACGAAGCTTGGTGAAGAAAAGTGTAAATGTCACGTAGCTTGGTGAAGAAAAGCACCAGTGTCACATAGATTGGTGAGGAAGACGGCTAAATGAGTTTGGAGCCGTGCGTATTGTATGTTACCGTTCCTTCTTCTTATTGCGTTTGTCTGTCTAGGGACTTTGCGTAATAACTCTTCAAAGAGATCATAAAGCATGTTTTTATTATTATTATCGGCGGGAAAGTAACCCATTGTTTGAAAAATGTTAAATATTTATTTTCAAAGGATTAATTTATTGACCGAAATGATTCGCAAATACTCCGACTCAGAAACCATTTTTTATCATTTGATTGACTGTTTATTTCCTTCTTCGTTTTACAGGGTGAATGTTATTCTAAAATTTAAATGCATCAATTAAAAGATAAATAACTCAGACAATTACGGTCACAACAAGAAAAGTAAATTAAGTTACACATTTAATACAAAAGAAATTGAAATAATAAAAATATGAAAAAAAGTCAATAAATGAGGAGGTTTGTAAATTACTTTACATTGTAAAGTTATATCTGAAGTCAATTAGTTGTTCCTATAATTTCGATTTTGCCAGTTCCCATTTCCTTCGTCATTTCCCATTTCTCCGGTTATTTCCCATTTCCCCAGCCATTTCACATTTCCTCAGTCATTTGCCATTTCCTCGGTCATTTCCATTTCTCCGGTCATTTCCCATTTCCCCGGTCATTTCACATTTCCTCGGTCATTTGCCATTTCCTCAGTCATTTCCCATTTCCCCAGTCATTTCACATTTCCTCGGTCATTTCCCATTTCCCCAGTCATTTCACATTTCCTCAGTCATTTGCCATTTCCTCAGTCATTTCCCATTTTCCCGGTCATTTCCGTTTCCTAAGTCATTTTCCATTTCCTCGGTCATTTCCCATTTTCCCGGTCATTTGCCATTTCCTCGGTCATTTGCCTTTCCCCAGTCATTTCCCATTTCCTCGGTCATTTCCCATTTCTCTGGTCATTTCCCAGTTCCTCAGTCATTTTCCATTTCCTCGGTCATTTCCCATCTCCCCGGTCATTTCACATTTCCCCGGTCATTTCACATTTCCTCGGTCATTTGCCATTTCCTCGGTCATTTCCCATTTCCCCAGTCATTTCACATTTCCTCGGTCATTTCCCATTTCTTCGGTCAAGCTTACTTGGTGTTTTGGGCTGGCATCTGATTGAAATTAATCTTTTTGTTTTTGGCTTTTTATGGACGCCCGCGACACATCAAACTCCACACTGGGATGGGTGAGGAGTGTGTGTGGGTGAGTGAGGTGTAGTTGATCTTTCACATCCAACATTTCATCTCTCTCTCTTTGTCTCTCTCTCTCTCTCTTCTCTCTCTTTCTTTCTCAAGAATACGTAACCTTCGTTCGAATCGAAATTAAGCTATTCACCAAAAAACAAAAAACAAAAAAACAAAAAAAAAAAAAATCCCAAGAGTTAGGTCTTAACAAATTCATTAGAAACCAGGTCGACGAGGTGTAGAGCAGTACTACATAGCCTATTCTTATTCCAATTATTAAATGCATCAATTCAAAAATAAATAACTTAGACAATTATGGTCGGGGTGCTGAAAAGTAAATTAAATGAAACAAAACCAAAATCAAATTAATTAAAAGAAATTAAAATAAACAAAACAATTACCAGACCAAACGGGTGAAATGTTTCCTGAATTATTTTTAGTCAAGGATAAACTGACATAAAATCAAACTTGTACAGGCTTTATAATTACTAGCCTATTAATTGTTAATTACAGAAACACTTCCCTGTTTCATAACAAAGAGAAATAAACCGAGCGTAAAACTTAACTTTTACGCACTCCTCCCCATCAACCATAGTGGCATATTAATTACGATAATTAATTAATAATTCATAATCATATTTAAAATTAATAATCATTAGCAGTTGCAAATTATTATAATATTAATTCTGTAATTAGGGAGTGACTCGATATTAAACCATGACTGCCAAAGGCAGTATTTAAATGTATTTTTAATTGGGATGTACAGTGGGCTGAAATAAATATTCGTACATCATGAAATTTCTTAATTAACATAGTTATAACTTATGAAAAAAAAAACAACTTAAAATCCATATAATATTTCTACACCATTGTATAATGCTGCAATATGAATTTTTTTTTAGAAAACTTTGTTATAAATTAAATTATGTGTTACTTATAAAACTTCGTGGCGAAAAAGTATTCGTACAAAATATGCCTTCAATATCAATGACTTAAATTAGATTTATTTACATGATTCTTTGTAAGATTTTGCTAGATTCTTCCAATTATCTTATTACCTGAACAATGTAGAACATTTCGCAATTTATTTCTTATATAAGGTTATCTCTGCACACAACTTATACACAATAATTATCATCATTGGGAAAGGCAAGGAACTATCAAATTCACAAAAAGAATTGATCATCAAACATTAGAAGGAAGGCAAAAGCTTTAGGAAAATAGCAGATATCCTGAATATACTATTTATCATTATTAGTTCCACTATTGCTTAGTATAAAGAGGTGAAAACTGTTGAACAAATCAAGATCTGGTGCACAACGCAAGATTTCTCCCAGATCAATGAGAAGAATTCAGTGCAAAATTCAAGAAAATTCAATGACTGCTTACAGAGAAATACAGGAAGAATTAAAAGCATCAGGTATTATTGTTACGAAGCAAACAATAAAAAGATGAACTTCATAAAAGTCAACTAAGATCATATTCTTCAAGAAAAACTCCACTACTATTGAAGAAACATGCCTGGTTGAAATTTGTTCATGAGCATAAGAATAAACCTGAATCATTATGGGAAAGTACTTTATGGACAGATGAAGCAAAAATTGAACTATTTGGGCTTAATTCAAGGACTCGTGTTTGGAGAAAAGTCGGTAAAGCCTTTGCACCAAAAAAACACAATCATAACGTTGAAATATGGTGGTGACAATATCATGGTTTGGGGATGTTTTTGTGCTAATGGTACGGGCAATTTAGAGATGATAGATGGTAGAATGAATTCAAAAATATACTAAGATGTTTTGGACTCTAAATTGTTTGGGTCAGTAGGAAAGCTTGGACTCTCAAATGAATGGGTTTTGCAACAAGACTCCTAAAAACATACGGCTAAATTTACGAAAAAATGGCTTATTGAAAACAATGTGAATACACACGAATGGCCATCACAGTCTCCAGTCCTGAATCCAATAGAGAATTTGTGGAGTTTATTAAAATTCAAGATAATAAAAAGAGCCCCGCAAAAGATCCTGGACCCAAAGAGAATATGCAAAGAAGAATGAAGTAAAATATCAACGGAAAGTTGCAAATCATTGATTAAAAGCTACAGAGAAAGAGGCTGATTGTTGTTGAATTGAGAAAGGGGTATTTTGGGAGTCTGTTGCGCAAAGTACCATTTTTGGGGACGAACATCTCTGAGTGGAACCAATGGAATAAGAAGGGAATGAGGAATAGCTGACACTGTGCTTGTGGCATTGCTGGTCTTAACTGTGAATGTCAGAACTAGTGGAAGGAAGGAATTTATATCGTCTGTGAATCTAACATGAAAAATAGCGATAGAATAGCCAGAGGTTAGCAACTTTTTCGTCTCTGGAAAAGAGGTTGTAGGGTGGAAAATATGTTTAGGAGAACGGGTATGTCTCACTTGCGACAATGGTTGGTATTCAGAGTTCCAGCACTGGCAAAAGCCATGCTGATTTTCAAGGCCATTTCCCTTGGGTAGGGGGTAAAACAACAGAATACCTTATCTGCATTTATCCTGATTTATATTCCTATACCTAGTTAACCCTCGTCAATATACAACGGCTACTCCCTGAGTTACGACGACTTGTACTTATGGCCGTTGTACATTTATTCTTTTATATGTCATATCCTTTGAATATGGGCTATCATGACTTTCCAAATCATACTTTATTTTGCTGCTGTAAATCAGTGGTCCCCAAACGATGCGCCACAACTTGTAGTTGCAACGGAAGAGGATAGCAGGTGAGGCGGAATGAAAGACAATTAAAGACTTATAGCAGTTTCAAAAAATTCCTATGCAAAAAAATAAATATGATTTCAAAATTTCAAATAGTATTATGGATTACTTGTAATTGCATATGAATATCCCAGTTATAAATAATTATTAACTGATTTTATCACTGTGATATTTTTGCATTAAGTCTATAGTAACTAGATCATTGGAGGAGTGAGTTAACAATGTCCTGACTTCAAATCCGCGGTTATTTCCCGTTAACCATCTCTGTTTTTCTTTTAAAATTTTAATGCACATTTTATTACATAAATTTTAGTGAGGTGCAGACAAATTTTAATTCAAAAAATGCGGCCCAGAGAAAAACGTATTGTTCCATTTACTACTTCCTCTTTGCCATTGTCCCGCCATCCAATCAAATTCGTTAAGTGATTTATTCGCCTTTTACTCTTTTTATCTTGCCTTCAGTGTGTTCCGTTAGTGTTAATATCACGATGTCTTTTTTCCTTATTTTTTGCCCTAGAAAATTCATTTGTTCCTTTCTGACCTTTAGTATCAATTGTAATTCTTATCATCCTGAAAACTTCCTTATTACTCACATGTTCTGTCCATGACAATCTCCGTATTTATTAGTAGAACCTTTTCACTATCGTTTCAAGTGTCTTCTTCATCGCTGCAGAAATTTCCAAAATCCATTGTCATAAAACAGATCAGAAATACTGTCCTGGGTAAGACGATAAACTACAACCGACAGCAAGGCCTTTGATCGGGCGGCTTTGAGGAACGTGGAACCATCTCTTAATTGCTGGTGTTCCCATGTTCACCATGACACCAGGTGGTAGCACCTGTTAGGGTTCCAGGCTGGGGGCAAAAGACTATCAAAGTGTAAAAATAAGCTTTACTACCAGCAATACATTTTTTAAAAAAATTATTAACAGCAATGAATTTTTGAAGAAAAAATATTACCAGGAATACATTTTTTGAAAAACAAATATTACTAGCAAAACATTTTTGAAAAAAAAAAATATTACCAGCATTAAATAACCTACTGAGGTTGATATGCACTAAATCAAACCAAACCAAACCAAACCAATATATACTAAAATCTTGTTTGAGATAGATGTTGCTATGCACAAAACAAAACAAACCAAACCAAACCAATATATACTGAGATAGATAGATAAAAAAAATAACCAGCAATAAAAATCTTGTCGGCATTAAATAACCCATTGAGGTGTTGATATACCGTAAAACAAACCAAACCAAGATCAGAAATAACATAGCAGTCCATCTGTATTTCATGTCTTAATACTTTGCTTAGTTTCGGAAAGGCTTGACCTATTCAGTTTCGAATGTTATTACACTGATGATAGAGTTAAATTTCTGCATTTGCATTATTTTGACGTTCCCATCATATAGCTAACGACCTGAGTTGTCTCTTTTGCTGACAACCAAACATGATTTTCTTACAGTTAATAATTACTTCTTGCTTTCCTTTACTGCCTTTTCTAAACGTCTGTTCAGTTTGCGTTTTGAGACTGTCATTAAAAAAAATGTTAGCTATGTATCTGATATTGTTAAGATTATGTATATCTGTCAATAATAAATCCTGATAGGACTTCTGACAGACTTTAGGATACTCTATGCGTAGTCGCTTCGCTCGTCTGTCGACCTGGAGGCCGACGGGGATTCCAACTGTCGTCTTCATTCGTGTAAGTATCGCTTATTAGCGATATCCTGTATGTAAACCTGCAGTCAGGTTTTATATTTGTAAGTTTGGAAGGTTTTACAGCATAAAAAACTCCAGTCGGCAACTCCGCGTACTTTTGACAAGAAGGTGACATGTGTCGTTAAAAAACCAAAACTTTTATTGATGTTTATATTTTCTGATCCTTAAAAGCAACGAAAACAGATTAAAAATAAACTGATATTGAATGACACGACCACGATAACACACTACAGGAGGTACTCAACTTACTTCAGAATCGACTTACAACGAGGTGGGTCTTCTTAACAGAATTCCACAGTGAATCGCGGTGTATATATATATATATATATATATATATGTTTCATTAAAACGACAGACAAGGTACTACGATTAAACTTTTTTATTTAGTTTTTTTTTTTTTTTTTAAAAGAATGAAAAAGTCAGCTCTTAATATTACACAATGTGCTAATTGTGTTTGGAAAATAAAACATCTCTATAACACTAAAACATACACACAACGCACAGACTCAATTAAAATGAATAAATAAAATCATCCTTGATAATGGCTAAAAGTATCGCCGAAAGTGCCCGAAATGATAGAACATTTGAAGAGTTTCTACACACTCTGTGTCCAAAACAGAAAACACTTGTTCGAACACAAGAAAAATCGTAGTACCTTGCCTGTCGTTTTTAAGGAAACATGCATAAATGAATGATTGCTGCCTAAATACAAACACACACACATATATATATATATGTGTGTGTTTTCTTGGGAAATAAATAAATAATTAAACAAGATGAGATACTCGAAACTTAAAAGATAATTGTGTTAGAATTAATTAAAATTGAGATACACAAAACTTATGATAAATAAAACTAATGAGTAGAAATTCATAAGTAAAATGAATTCACAGACATAACGTGAATAACGTTTTGTCTCGCTAATATAGATTTTTGTTCTTGGGAAATAAAATTAATTTTGGATGCCGCTGATTCATCGACGAAACCTAGAAGTTTATAAAATTGTCTTATTGAAACGTGCCGCAAGGCTCACTATCTTTATTAACATTATTGAATGTAGAGGCCGATAGCCGTAAAATTTACACTGTTTGAAAACAGAGATGTCTCCTCACAGCCTTGTATCCACTAAAAAATAATGTTTAAAGTAGTAAGAAAAATGTTTATTCAGTTTTTCATACCCTTTGAATATTTAATACTCTCTTATTTTCACATTCGGAAAGAAAGCGGGCATCTGGAAGTGCAAACAAAGCCAGAAAGGCTACTAGAAATGTGTTGCCAGAGTTCAAGAAAATCTGTCAAAATCAAGCGTCTATTGCATTTTGAAGCTGTGTCATTGGAAACAAAAGACATTCCAAGAATGGTCCATATTTTCTATGAAGATAATCCGGACTTAAGAGAAGTTTGTTCAGGGAAAATTATGAGGAAAAGGGCTTGGAAAATTTGTTACTCACAGGGTAGATTGAAGGCAAGAGGGACAGAAGAAAAGAACGCGTAACCTTTGGACGTAGCGAACTTGATTAAATAGATACGGAAGCAAGGTTATGGGGGTGAGATAAGAAAATGATAGGAAAATGTCAAGACAAAATTTATTAAGGGCTGAAAATGATAGGAAAATGTCAAGAGCCTTGATTGAATGATTCTTGATCAAATTCAATCAGTCCTGAAGGAACATGACATTATAGAAGGACTGAAATACAAAACGAATGATTCTTGATGAGTTGGAATACGCAAATACAACATTTGCCATACGAAAAAAAAAAATTGTTTAAAAGTACTGAACTACGCGCAAATACGTGATTCTTTCAAAAAGAAAATGATGGTTTTCAATTCAATCAGATCGTTATCCGCCTTTGAAAATCGCCCAAATACAAAACGGAAAAATTTCAATTCAATCAGTCGACGGATTCAGTGCAGAATGATTCTTGATCATTTCAATTCAATCAGATCGCCTTATCCACCTTTGAACGAGCATACGCGCAAATACAAAACGAATGATTCTTGATCATTTCAATTCAATCAGATCGCCTTATCCGCCTTTGAACGAGCATACGCGCAAATACAAAACAAAACGAATGATTCTTGATCATTTCAATTCAATCAGATCGCCTTATCCGCCTTTTGAACGAGCATACGCGCAAATACAAAACGAATGATTCTTGATCATTTCAATTCAATCAGATCGCCTTTCAATTCAATCAGATCCACCTTTGAACGAGCATACGCGCAAATACAAAACGAATGATTCTTGATCATTTCAATTCAATCAGATCGCCTTATCCGCCTTTGAACGAGCATACGCGCAAATACAAAACGAATGATTCTTGATCATTTCAATTCAATCAGATCGCCTTATCCGCCTTTGAACGAGCATACGCGCAAATACAAAACGAATGATTCTTGATCATTTCAATTCAAAATCAATCAGATCCGCCTTTTTTTAATCATACGCGCAAATACAAAACGAATGATTCTTGATCATTTCAATTCAATCAGATCGCCTTATCCGCCTTTGAACGAGCATACGAACGAATGCATACGCGCAAATACAAAACGAATGATTCTTGATCATTTCAATTCAATCAGATCGCCTTATCCGCCTTTGAACGAGCATACGCGCAAATACAAAACGAATGATTCTTGATCATTTCAATTCAATCAGATCGCCTTATCCGCCTTTGAACGAGCATACGCGCAAATACAAAACGAATGATTCTTGATCATTTCAATTTCAATTCATCCGCCTTTGAACGAGATACGCGCAAATACAAAACGAATGATTCTTGATCATTTTCAATTCAATCAGATCCCTTATCCGCCTTTGAACGAGCATACGCGCAAATACAAACGAATGATTCTTGATCATTTCAATTCAATCAGATCGCCTTATCCGCCTTTGAACGAGCATACGCGCAAATACAAAACGAATGATTCTTGATCATTTCAATTCAATCAGATCGCCTTATCCACCTTTGAACGAGCATACGCGCAAATACAAAACGAATGATTCTTCAGATCATTTCAATTCAATCAGATCGCCTTATCCGCCTTTGAACGAGCATACGCGCAAATACAAAACGAATGATTACAAAACGAATGATTCTTGATCATTTCAATTCAATCAGATCGCCTTATCCGCCTTTGAACGAGCATACGCGCAAATACAAAACGAATGATTCTTGATCATTTCAATTCAATCAGATCGCCTTATCCCACCTTTGAACGAGCATACGCGCAAATACAAAACGTATGATTCTTGATCATTTCAATTCAATCAGATCGCCTTATCCGCCTTTGAACGAGCATAAATACAAAACGCGCAAATACAAAACGAATGATACAAAACAAATGATTCTTGATCATTTCAATTCAATCAGATCGCCTTATCCGCCTTTGAACGAGCATACGCAAATACAAAACGAATGATTCTTGCATTTCAATTCAATCAGATCGCCTTATCCGCCTTTGAACGAGCATACGCGCAAATACAAAACGAATGATTCGATCATTTCAATTCAATCATCCGATCGCCAAATTGATTCTTGCATTTTCAATTCAACGAGCATACGCGCAAATACAAAACGAATGATTCTTGATCATTTCAATTCAATCAGATCGCCTTATTTTGAACATACGCCCAAATACAAAAACGAATGATTTTCAATTCAATCAGATCGCCTTATCCGCCTTTGAACGAGCATACGCGCAAATACAAAACGAATGATTCTTGATCATTTCAATTCAATCAGATCGCCTTATCCGCCTTTGAACGAGCATACGCGCAAATACAAAACGAATGATTCTTGATCATTTCAATTCAATCAGATCGCCTTATCCGCCTTTTGAACGAGCATACGCGCAAATACAAAACGAATGATTCTTGATCATTTCAATTCAATCAGATCGCCTTATCCGCCTTTGAACGAGCATACGCGCAAATACAAAACGAATGATTCTTGATCATTTCAATTCAATCAGATCGCCTTATCCACCTTTGAACGAGCATACGCGCAAATACAAAACGAATGATTCTTGATCATTTCAATTCAATCAGATCGCCTTATCCACCTTTGAACGAGCATACGCGCAAATACAAAACGAATGATTCTTGATCATTTTCAATTCAATCAGATCGCCTTATCCGCTTTGAACGAGCATACGCGCAAATACAAAACGAATGATTCTTGATCATTTCAATTCAATCAGATGATTCTTGATCATTTCAATTCAATCATCCGCCTTTGAACGAGCATACGCGCAAATACAAAACGAATGATTCTTGATCATTTCAATTCAATCAGATCGCCTTATCCGCCTTTGAACGAGCATACGCGCAAATACAAAACGAATGATTCTTGATCATTTCAATTCAATCAGATCGCCTTATCCGCCTTTGAACGAGCATACGCGCAAATACAAAACGATCATTTCAATTCAATCAGATTCCGCCTTTGAACGAGCATCGCGCAAATTTCAATTCAATCAATCAGATCGCCTTATCCACCTTTGAACGAGCATACGCGCAAATACAAAAAAATGATTCTTGACAAAATCAGATCGCCTTATCCGCCTTTGAACGATTCTTTCTTGATCATTTCAATTCAATCAGATCGCCTTATCCGCCTTTGAACGAGCATACGCGCAAATACAAAACGAATGATTCTGATTCTTGATCATTTCAATTCAATCAGATCGCCTTATCCGCCTTTGAACGAGCATACGCGCAAATACAAAACGAATGATTCTTGATCATTTCAATTCAATCAGATCGCCTTATCCGCCTTTGAACGAGCATACGCGCAAATACAAAACGAATGATTCTTGATCATTTCAATTCAATCAGATCGCCTTATCCGCCTTTGAACGAGCATACGCGCAAATACAAAACGAATGATTCTTGATCATTTCAACGTTCAATGATTCATCATTTTCAATTCAATCGCCTTATCCGCCTTTGAACGAGCATACGCGCAAATACAAAACGAATGATTCTTGATCATTTCAATTCAATCAGATCGCCTTATCCGCCTTTGAACGAGCATACGCGCAAATACAAAACGAATGATTCTTTGAACGAGCATCATTTCAATTCAATCAGATCCGCCTTTGAACGAGCATCGCGCAAATACAAAACGAATTTGAATTTCAGCAATCAGATCGCCTTATCCGCCTTTGAACGAGCATACAAAACAAAACGAATGATTCTTGATCATTTCAATTCAATCAGATCGCCTTATCCGCCTTTGAACGAACATACGCGCAAATACAAAACGAATGATTCTTGATCATTTCAATTCAATCAGATCGCCTTATCCGCCTTTGAACGAGCATACGCGCAAATACAAAACGAATGATTCTTGATCATTTCAATTCAATCAGATCGCCTTATCCGCCTTTGAACGAGCATACGCGCAAATACAAAACGAATGATTCTTGATCATTTCAATTCAATCAGATCGCCTTAAAACGCGCAAATACAAAACGATGATTCTTGATCATTTCGAGCATACGCGCAAATACAAAACGAATGATTCAATCATCGCCTTATCCGCCTTTGAACGAGCATACGCGCAAATACAAAAAACGAATGATTCTTGATCATTTCAATTCAATCAGATCGCCTTATCCGCCTTTGAACGAGCATACGCGCAAATACAAAACGAATGATTCTTGATCATTTCAATTCAATCAGATCGCCTTATCCGCCTTTGAACGAGCATACGCGCAAATACAAAAATCGAATGATTTTTGATCATTTCAATTCAATCAGATCGCCTTATCCATACGCGCACCTTTGAACGAGCATACGCGCAAATACAAAACGAATGATTCTTGATCATTTCAATTCAATCAGATCGCCTTATCCGCCTTTGAACGAGCATACGCGCAAATACCGAACGAAGCGCTTGTTGATGTTTGCCTTTCAAAACTTTGCGTTGCCACCTTTGGTCGATAATATGTCCAAATACGGGACGATATTAGCAGTGTGCGTGCCAGAATAGTCATCCGGCGTCGACAGAATAAATCAATTCCCAATTCTATATGAAAGTGTGAAAATGAAATATATTTTAAGAAAAACAGATTTTATAATAATTAAATTATATATATATATATATATATATATATATATATATATATATATATTAAAATTCCGTTTATATCATCATCATCATCATCATCATCATCATCATTCTTTGACCTCTCTATTGTTGGTAGGCACTCCATTGACAATCCCTGTTCGATCCTGCATTGCTGTCCCCAGTGTCCAATCCTGATCAGCTACCGAAAAAACATTGTTTTATATACAAATTGTATCAAAAAATTATTTTACTAACTTTGGGGGCGGGTTCCCCACAACAAAACAAGGACACAAGTCTCTCTCTCTCTCTCTATATATATATATGTCCGAAAATCCTTTGTTTTAAGTTTGAAGAAAGTCTTACCATGTAGACTAGGCTTCATTTGTTTTTCATGTACATTTGTGGTTAGTGCGTAGTAAATAGCAAAAGTGTGTAGTAACTGAGTAGTAAATGGCAGAATATTCATATCGTGAACAGGCAGATATGACTTTTGCACACGGCCGCGAATGATAATGGACGTGAGGCTTTCTTGAAAGTTAATATCTCAAAGACGTAAGATTTGCAGACATTGTTTTGTTGTAAGAAACCTGCCCCCACAACAAAAAAAGTATGTAAAAGTATTTTTTGATACACCCAGTATAAATACAAGATGATGATGATGATGATGATGATCATCATCATCATCCGTCGCATCAAGTCTTCAGTTTAGCCTTTGTTTGGGGTTCGGCACACACAAAAGAACTGGGCTTCAAATACGCGCCAAAAGATCGATCGTAAAATTAACACATCTGACGAAGGGGAGTGAGAAATAAACGCATAATATGTCGGGTTGCATGCATATAGAGCAGTAGACCTATTTACATATAAATATACATAACTATATATAAATATACATAACTATACACAAGCATATTTCTGTAGGAATGCATACGCTCGCACACACACACACACACACACACATATATATATATATATATATATATATATATATATGATGATCCGACGCAACTTCACAGATGATGGCCGCTTAATCACGTTCACTCCCACCTCTCTCGTGCATGACCTCGAAAAGTACTTGTCAGGCCGGCTGCGGACTTGCATGACTTGTTACACAAGTGACAGACGAACAATGTGCTTACCACAACCTTGATGGATTCACACAGCTACCCGACCCGTTTTATACGGAGTCTACGGGAATTTATGGCTCGGATATCCCACATTAAATTCGGCCTTGTGCCACATATGACCGCGTGGGGCGGTTGGTAGATATTCTGTAGTTGAAGATTCATTGTGGAATTCACTTGACTCACTTCTTGTAGTTGACTACTTCTACGCGCCGCTGGCGAATCTTATATGTGTTGTTCTTGTCCTAAGTATTATCGTTCATTACCAACCTTCGTTTGGTTATTCTACAGTGCTGTTCGATAAAAGTGACTCACCTGATATTTTTTTACTTAAAAATGTTTTCGACTATTGTTTTTTGAGGTCAAACTAATTTTTAATCTTACTAATATAAAGACCCATTCTCAACCACCTAGTAAAAAACTTTACTCACCCTCAGGTATTCTATTGATAATTATAATTTTGGACATAAATAAGAATTAGGGAAAACTCTGTGCAAAAAAAGTGACTCATTTATTTTCTGCAACTAGGAATGATAAAAAACATAACCGAACAGCTTTAAATAAAGAATAATAGAGGTATAATTTATTTATAATAGGCAATATAGTTCGAAATATTTAATAATCTATGGGTCCTCCTTCATTTTGAATAACATTTTAAATCCTTTTTGGCTTTGACTTGATGAGGTTCTGGCAAATCTCATATGCAAGCATTGAATTCCATGAAATTCACAGTCAAATCCTCTTTGTTGCTCAACTGCTTTCTCTCGAGCCTGTACTTTATAATGCTCCATAAGTTTTCTATGGGGTTGAGGTCAGGAGATTGGGGCAGACATGTGATAACACTCACCTGCTTCTCATCAAAGTATTCCTTCGTCAATTTTGATTTGTGTCAGGGAGCATTATCCTGCATAAAATGAGCTTGGTGGGGTCGATTTGCCCTTTCAGCAGAAGGGAGCAAACAAGACTCTAAAAATTCTCTTGTACTGCTCGCTCCTGAGGCTTTTTCACTAGGATTTAAGAAACCAGTTCCATGAAAAGAAAAGCATCCACAGAACATTATACTGAACGGATGCTTGACAGTACTTACTGCTAAATTCAAAGAGCTTTCAAAGCTTCTTCTTCGGATTTTAGATCGCTTATCTTTTGAATTTAGCTCAACTTTCGTTTCATCAGAGAAGAGAACATTTAGTAAAAAATTCAGGTGAGTTACTTTTATCGAACAGCACTGTATTCAGTAACCTTAGGTTACAACGTATCTATCTAGCTAGCAATGTTACCACTTTGCAAGGCCTATAAGCCGCTCGAGGTAGAGGGTTACAGACTTCAGTAATTACTGTGCTAGTCAAATTTTCTAAGCCCTCTTTACTCATTATATGCCCCAAAATTTTTAGCTTTCTTTCTGATGTCATAAGCATAAGTATCCTTTTTTTGTTTTTCATTTCTCTAAAACTTTTGTCGTTGCTCATATGTCCCGTCCAGGGTATTCTCAGCATCTTTCTGTAGAACCATATTTCCGTTGCCACATGATTCTTCTTCATCGTTCATTAGATTGTCCAGCATTCAATGCCATATAGGAGGGCTGATCTGTCTATATTTCTGAAATGAGGTATTTACATTATTTACATTATTCGAGAAGTTGTCCTCATCTTTGTCGCCATATTTATTACAACGTTTCGTATTTGTACGCTCCGGCTTTCTTCAGTTGGTTGGAATGTCGAACTGAACCCTTTATTTTTGCTCACTGGGGTAGACTGTTCTAGTCCCACGTGCCATGTTTTGATGGATGTCGGTTATCAGTTATCTCTGTTAATTTCACTGAAAAGATAAATGATAACGACATCCATCAAACATGGCACGGAACGAGAATAGCCCACCCCAGTGAGCGAAATAAAGGGTTCAGTCCGACATTACAACCAACTGAAGAAGGCCGGAGCGTACAACGGCCGAAACGTCGTAATAAATCAAGGACAAAGATGAGGACACAGCTAATATTACACTGCTATTTTTTTTTTGTTGTTGTTTCTAACGAAATCTTCCAGTCTTTTATGCTTTGCTTGGCTTTTTGGAAGGCATCTTTCACTTAGATAAACGAGGACGTTGATTTTCGTCAACAGTCGTGCCGCAAAGGACAACCCAATTCTCTTTTTGATGTGACATGATGAGTCAAAAGACACGAACAAAGAAAGATTTTTTTCCTGGTTAGATTAAATTACAATTTTTTTTGAAGAATGACATTTTTTCTTTCCGTGGGAAAAACGATGCTACTTTCTTTTTACTCGCTTCCGTCTACTTATCGATTTCTGTATCTATTTTATATATATATATATATATATATATATATATATATATATATATATATATATATTTGTGTCTGTGTAGTGTTTCGTGTTTGTTTGGCACAACGTGCGGGTCATTACAAATAATTATTTTGTTCTTGAAATTGTATTGTCCATTTTGTAACCCGCAAAGCTTTATTCTTGTGCAGGTGTCAGCCACTCCCTAACTTTACCCCAAATAGGCATTTGTTGCAGAAATAACTCAATGGTTAGAGAAGGGAAATCTGAGTTCAGAGTCTGTGCTTAAAATAGTTAAAGACAAATTTTAAACTATGTTTTTCATTTGGACAACATCGCTAACTGTTCAGAACATCAGATTTTAAAAAAATCCTTCCTGGTCGAAATGGGAAGCGTTCATGCCTGATCTTCTCCTTTTTGCCGTGTTGACATTGATGATCATTTATCTCCACTATTACCTGTCCTTTGTAGCTCTTAATAAAGTTTGTCTTTTGGTTATCCTTCTAAATCCTGTCTTGCCATCCTTAAATTCACCAGTTAGGTTATGCATTGTTTTCTCTGTCCTTTGACTTCAATATTTCCTGCAGTATCAAATTTTCCAAGCACTCTTTCCGTTTTATATGCCGTAGAAGACATCAGTGTTTGAATTTAGTTTTCTCTTAAATAGATTGCCTCCAATATGACTCAGAAGCAGCATCTTCTCAAAATTATATCCATTAAAACAGTTGCATTCTTAAGACAAACGATGACAGATTTCATATAGAAAAACAGATATAACATGGTAATTTAGCACTATATACTTTGAATATACGCTCTTTAGCGCTAGAGGCGTTTTCAGTGATGTTCTGAATTGGGTCATTAGGCGGTTTCGGTCTTTCAAACATCATACTCCCCCTCACCAAATCGACCTCATCGGAGCTGATCGGTCTCTGACGTCTCACCCACCCATCTAAATTAACAGCCTGCAGACACTGACTTATATTTAGAAGCAAACCATACTCTCTGTCACGCATTTGACTCGAAGTGACCAATTCTTATTACAAATGTGGATTGTCCAGTAAGTATTATAACAATAATACTAGTGTTATAATAGTCGTTCTGAGTTTCATTAAATCATTTTTTATATTTTTATTTTTCATAATTTTTATTATAACCGGTGCACTGGACGACAAGGAGCCGTTGACTGGCTACGACGTTTGCCGGATCCTATCCTATGGATTTTTTTCTTTTCTTGGGTTTTTTGTCAAGGAGAGCGTTTTCGCATACAAGCCACGTTTTGTTGATACCATGATTGAGTTCATATATACTGGCCAACAAAATGATGCCGATATAGACCTTTTGTACCAGAGTTGCATTAATGTCAATTCTCGACAAAAGAGAGTGTACAAATGCCGGTGGCAAACAGTTTGAACACTTGAGGGATTTATGTTTATTATTGATATGTTTATTATCGATGTGTTTATTATTGATATTTTTATTATTGATACGTTTATTATAGATATGTTTATTATTGATATGTTTATTATCGATATGTTTATTATCGATATGTTTGTACTCAATACAATATTATGCGCGTTTTTGTTTTTCAATACGCTATACATACTTTTTTCATTTACATTATTCGACTATTGTTGTCATCTTTGTCGCCATAATTATCAAAACTACAATTACCACTGCCATAGTCAAAAAGGCACAGCAGGAATTCTATTTTCTAAGAATTCTCAGAAAAAATAATTCTCAAAGGGAGTTACTGTTTACCTTCTACCGCTGCTCTATTGAGAGTGTTCTGGCATAAGGTATCACTGTTTGGAATATCAGCTGCTCGGCAGCAGAGAGCAGGGCCCTCCAGAGAGTTATAGATGTTGCAAGAAAATAATTGGCTGCTTGATGCCCTCCTTGGAGGACATTTCTAAATCTTGCTGTCACAGCAGAACAGAAAACATAACAAAAGACAGCGCATATCTCGAATACCATTTGTTTGATCATTTATCTTGAGTGTGATATATCTATTAGTTCTCGAACAAAAGCTCTTCAGGTCAGTTTTTATCATTAGGCCTTGCACAGCATTTATGATGTAAATATTTTTTTGCCTTGATGAACCTAGAGACTGCTGTCCAATTTCATTGTGCATTGTATAGAGACAAATAAATAAATAATTTTTTTCTCATGCAATAATCTAGCATACACATTACTGACTGTGACTGCAGTTTTGTGCACACTGTTGCATGCAGTCATCAGGCAGGTGGTACTTGTCCTTAGAGTATGCAAGGTTTTCTATTCTCTCAGCTGGAATAGCATTGCCAAAGCATCTACTCTATTTGAGGAAAAAGTCATTACCAAAACACCATGACAATTTATAAGTATGCCAAAAAACATGCTCAATAATACAGGAACACTTGAACCTCAGTAAAGGTGCTTATTGCAAAGAAAGTGCTCAACAATATTAGTGTGCTCATGTGCCAGAGCATTTATGCTTTTTAACACAAAGAAATGCAACTCTCTAAGGAATATAATAGAATGACACAGTTGAAAAAATACTGAATGCAGCAACAGTAGAATATTTATAGTTTTTGCACAATAATCTGGCTTACACATGACCAACCGAGACTGCAGTATTGTGCATGGTGTTACGCACAGTTATCTGGCAGCCCCTACTGGTCCTGAGGTCATATGGGCATTTATATATATATATATATATATATATATATATATATATATATATATATATATATGTATGTGTGTGTATATATATATATATATATATATGTATGTATGTATGTATGTATGTGTGTGTATATATATATATATGTATGTATGTATGCGTGTGTATATATATATATATATATGTATGTATGAGTGTGTATATATATATATATATATCTATGTATGTATGTGTGTATATATATATATATATATATGTATGTATGTATGTGTGTATATATATATATATATATGTATGTATGTATGTGTGTATATATATATATATATATGTATGTATAATGTGTATATATATATATATATATATATAATGTATATATATATATATATATATATATATATATATATATAAAGAAATGGACAAAGTCCTACAATTTATTTATTAAAGACACTTTTTATGTTTAACGTTCTTTTTTATAGATACAAGTATTTAAGTAAATGCTCTGTTTATAATAAACAGTATTAAATAACATTTACCAGCCTGAATGTCCGATAAATTTTCATAGAAAATATTCGTTCTTTTGACAGGATTCGAACCTGCATCCTATACGGAACTGTCATTTACGCTGACATGCCTTACCGATCGGCCACAAAGAAGCGTTCGGTAGACAAGTTCGAATTTACTGCTTATAAACTTCAATCTTCCATGAATTTCGTCCACTTTTTTATGTTTAATAAATAAATTGTCGGACTTTGTCCATTTCTTAATATATGACGTCATTTGTTTACATTTGATACGCCAGAGCAGTTATGAATGTACGAAACCTGAGTCTGAATTTCACCATCTCACGAAGGTGACCCTTGATGTTATCCATCCAGGGAGGTCATCCCAGTGCATGTCACCTTTGGAAAATGTCTGAAAACTACATCATGATCTGACCCAAGCCTTGTGAGTGCAACTGAGTAGATGGAACATTCATCAATGATTGTACTAGCCCAATATCACAAGTCATTGTGAGCAAGCATTTGAGCATACTTGACCTTGTTAACACTGCTGATCCTGACAGATTATGAGCTCTCTCCTAGAAACTCTAAGGTCCATTGAGCATGGTTACGATTTAAACCAGAGATGATCTCTGTGGATGTTGAAGAAAACACAAATGTAACTGAGCATGTGTCTGCAAAAGGGATTTGGCTACCTACACTAGCAAACAGGTGTGGTCAGAAAATGAGAAAATGAGAGTAGCTATATATATATATATACATACAGTGGGGGAAAATAAATATTTGTACACCTTGAAATTAACATAGTTATAACATGAAAAAGCTTAAAATCCATACAATATTTCTACACTATTGCATCATGCTGCAATATGCAAAAAAAATTAGAAAACTTTATTATAAATGAAACTATGTGTTATTTATAAAATTTTGAGGCAAAAAAAGTATTTTTGCAAAATATATCTTTAATATCAAAATGTTTTAATTACCTTTATTTATATGAGTCTTTGTAGGATTTTGCTAGATTTTTCCAATTGTCTTATTACTGGAACAATCAAGAACATTCTGCAATTCATTTCTTATATAAGGTTATCGCTGCACACAAATCCTACACAATAATTATCATCATGAGGAAAGACAAGGAACTATCAAATTCATAGAAAGAATTGATCATCAAACATAGGAAGGAAGGTAAAGGCTATAGGAAAGTAGCAGATATCTTGAATATACCATTTACTACTATTAGTTCTGTTATTGCTTAAGTATAAAAAGGTGACAACTGTTGAGAACAAATCAAGATCTGGTACACATACACCACTCAAGATTTCTCCCAGATCAATGAGAAGAATTCAGCATAAAATTCAAGAAAATCCAATGACGACTCAGAGAGAAATATAGGAAGAATTAAAAGCATCAGGTATTATTGTTAGAAAGCAAAAAATAAGCAATGAACTTCATAGAAGTCAACTAAGATAGCATTCTCCAAGAAAAGCACCACTACTATTGAAGAAACATAGGGACACCTGGTTAAAATTTGTTCATGAGCATCAGAATAAACCTGAAGCATTTTGGGAAAGTGTTTTATGGACAGGTGAAGCAAAAATTAAGCTATTTGATTGTAATTCAAAGACTCACATTTGGAGAAAAGATGACACAGCTTTTGCACTGAAGAACACTATCCCAATGGTGAAATTTGGTGATGGCAGTATCATGGTTTGGGGGATGTTTTTTCTGCCAATTCTATAGGTAATTTAGAGATAAATGATGGTAGAATGAATTCAAAAATATACCAAGATATTTTTTACTTTAATTTATTTGAGTCAGTAAAGCTTGGAATGAATGAATGGATTTTGCAAGGTAATGACCCTGAACATACAGCTAAATCTTTAAAAAAATGGCTTATTGAAAACAATGTCAATACACTCTTGAATCTCTAGTCCTGAATTGAGAATTTGTGGCATTTTATTAAAAATTCAAGTTAATAAAAGAGCTCTGAAAAAAAGATCCTGGACCCAAAAGAATATGCAAGAAGAATGAAGTAAAATATCAATGGAAACTGCAAATCATTGATTAAAAAGCTACAGAAAGAGGCTGATTGTTGTTGAATTGAAAGAGGGTATTTTAGCAGGTCTGTTGCGCAAAGTACCATTTTGAGACGAACATCTCTAGCAGTGGAACCAATGGAATAAGAAGGGGAATGAAGATAGCTGACACTGTGCTTGGCATTGCTGGTCTTAACTGTGAATGTCAGAACTAGTGGAAGGAAGATTTAATTCTGTGAATCTAACATGAAAAATAGCGATAGAGAATAGCAGCAACTTTTTTCGTCTCTGGAAAAAGAGGTTGTAGGGTGGAAAATATGTTTAGGAACAGGTATGTCTCACTTGCGACAATGGTTTGGTATTCAGAGTTCCAGCACTGGCAAAAACCATGCTGATTTTTCAAACCATTTCCCTTGGGTGAGGGGTAAAACAACAGAATACCTTATCTGCATTTATCACAATTTATATTCCTATACCTAGTTAACCCTCGTCAATATACAACAGCTTCCCCCTGAGTTACACGACGACTTGTACCCATAATAGCCGTGCATTTATTCTTTATATGTCATATCCTTTGAATATGGGCTATCATGACTTTTCCAAATCATACTTTATTTTGCTGCTGTGAAATCAGTGGTCCCCCAAACGATATACAACTTACCTAGTTGCAACGGAAGAAGATAGCAGGTGAGGCGGAATGAAAGACAATTAAAGACTTATAGCAGTTTCAAAAATTCCTATGCAAAAAAAAATATGATTTCAAAATTTCAAATAGTATTATGGATTACTTGTAATTGCATATGAATATCCCAGTTATAAATAATTATTAACTGATTTTTATCACTGTGATTTTTTGCATTAAGTCTATAGTAACTAGATCAATGTAAATTGAGGAGTGAGTTAACAATGTCTGACTTCAAATCGCAGTTATTCCCGTTAACCATCTCTGTTTTTTCTTTTAAATTTTAATGCACATTTTATTACATAAATTTTAGTGAGGTGCAGACAAATTTTAATTCAAAAATATACCCCAGAAAACGTATTGTTCCATTTACTACTTCCTCTTTGCCATTGTCCGCCATCAATCAAATTCGTTAAGTGATTTATTCGCCTTTTACTCTTTTATCTTGCCTTCAGTGTGTTCCGTTAGTGTTAATATCACGATGTCTTTTTCCTTATTTTTTTGCCCTAGAAAATTCATTTGTTCCTTTCTGACCTTTAGTATCAATTGTAATTCTTATCATCCTGAAAACTTCCTTATTACTCATGTTCTGTCCATGACAATCTCCGTATTTATTTGTAGAACCTTTTCACTATCGTTTCAAGTGTCTTCTTCATCGCTGCAGAAATTTCCAAAATCCATTGTCATAAAACAGATCAGAAATACTGTCCTGGGTAAGACGATAAACTACAACCGACAGCAAGGGCCTTTGATCAGGCGGCTTTGAGGAACGATGGAACCATCTTAATTCTGGTGTTCCCCATGTTCACCATGACACCAGGTGGTAGCACCTGTTAGGGTTCAGGCTGGGGCAAAAAAAGACTATCAAAGTGTAAAAATAAGCTTTACTACCAGCAATACATTTTTGTAAAAAAAAATTATTAACAGCAATGAATTTTGAAGAAAAATATTACCAGGAATACATTTTTGAAAAACAAATATTACTAGCAAAACATTTTGAAAAAAAATACCAGCATTAAATAACCTACTGAGGTTGATATGCACTAAATCAAACCAAACCAAACCAAACCAATATATACTGAGATAGATGAGAGATAGATAGATAAAAAATATAACCAGCAATAAAAATCTTGTCGGCATTAAATAACCCATTGATGTTATACCGTAAAACAAGTAAAAACAAAACAAACCAAGTCCAAACCAATGTATACTGAGTTCCGGAAGAGCTTGACCTATTCAGTTTCGAATATTATTACATATGATAGATTAAATTTCTGCATTTGCATTATTTTGACGTAAAATATTACCAACGACCTGAAAATCTTTTTGCTGACAACCAAACATGATTTTTCTTAAAATAACCTTGCATTTTACTGCCTTTCTAAACGTTGATCATTTGCGTTTGAACAAAAAAAATGTTAAGATCTGAAATTGTTAAGATTAGTCCATCTGTAATTAAATCCTGTCTTCTGACATACTTTTAGGATACTCTATGCGTATCACTTTCGGAAAGGCCGACCAGGGACAACCAATATTCAGTTCGTGTAAGTATCGCTTATTAGCGATATCTGTATATAAACCTGATGATATTTTTAAATTTGGAAGGTTTGCATTAAAAACTTTGACGTTCCTCCATCATATAGACAACGAGGTGACATGTGTCTCTTTAAAAAAACCAAAAACTTTTTATTGATGTTTATATTTTCTGATCCTTAAAGCAACGAAAACAGATTAAAAAATAAACTGATATTGAATGACACGTTTGGATAACACTACAGGAGGTAAAAAACTTACTTCAGAATCGATATACAACTGATATTCTTCTTAACAGAATTCCACAGTGAATCTGTCAATATATATATATATATATATATATATATATATATATATTTTCGATAAAACGACAGACAAGGTTTATTAAACTTTTTTATTTAGTTTTTTTTTTTTTTTTTTTAAAAAGTATGAAAAAATCAACTCTTTATTACACAATGTGCTAATTGTGTTTGGAAAATAAAACATCTCTATAACACTAAAACATACACACAACTGTCAGACTCAATTCGTGTATGAATAAATAAAATCATCATGTAATGTAAAAAGTATCGCAGTCAAAGTTATATTTGATAAAAACATTTGGAAGGTTTTACAGTGTCAAAAAAAACTCATTCAACACAAAGAAAAATCGTAGTACCTTGCGTCGTTTTTAACAAGAAGGTGACATGTGTCGTTAAAAAAACACAAAACTTTTTATTGATGTTTATATTTTCCTGATCCTCAAAAGCAACGAGATAATTGTGTTAAAAAAATTAATTAAAATTGAGATACACAAAACATGATAAATAAAACTACGGTAGAAATTCATAAGTAAAATGAATTCAACTTACTTCAGAATCGACTTACAACGATTTTTGGTCTTAGAAATAAATTAGAAATTCCACAGTGAATCGCGGTGTATACCTATATATATATATTGGTTTCATTAAAACGACAGACAAGGCTCACTATCTTTAAACTTTTTGAATTTAGTTTAGCCGTTTTTTTTTAAAACAGAATGTCTCCTCACAGCCTTGTATCAGCTCTTAATAATGTTAAAATGTGCTAATTGTGTTTTTCGTTTATGCAATAAAAACATCTCTCTTCGGAAAGAAAGCGGGCTCGGAAAGCTAAAACAAACACACAACGCTACACTAGACTCAATTAAAATGAATAAATAAAAATCATCCTTTGAAGAATGGCTAAAAAGTTCAAAGAATCATGAAGATAATCCGGACTTAAGAAATTTGTTCAGGGAAAATTTGAAAAGGGCTTCAGAAAATTTCTACTCACTCTGTGTCCAAAACAGAAAAAAGAACTAACCTGTTCGAACACAAGATACGGAAATCAAGTTATGGGGGTACCTAAAGCCTGTCGTTTTTAAGGGCTGAAAATGATAGGAAATGAATGATTGCTGCCTAAATACAAACACACACACATATATACTATATGTTGTGTTTGTTTGTTCAAATAACTTATACTAAAAAAGATGATGGTACTCGAAAATTAAAAGTCGACGGATTCAATTGATTCTTGATCATTTTCAATTCAAAATCGCCTTACACAAAACTTATGATAAATAAAACTAATGATTCTTGATCATTTCAATTAAATGAATTCTGATCCGCCTTTGAACGACATACGAATAACGTTTTTGTCTCGCAAATAATAGATTTTTGTTCTTGAACGGAAATAAAAACGAATTTTGGATGCATTTCATTCAATCGACGAATCCACCTTTGAACGAGCATACCGCAAATACAAAACTTATTATTCTTGATCATTTCAATTCAAGGCTCACTATCTTTATTAACATTATTGAACGAGCATACGCAAATACAAAATTTATTCTGTTTTCAAAACAATCAGATGTCTCCTCACAGCCTTAATGTAAATACAAAACGAAAATGTTTCTTGAAAATTTAATCAATTTGGAACGAGCATACGCGCAAATAAAAGATAATTCTTGATCATTTCAATTCAAGAAAAATCGCCTTTATTCGCCTTTGAACAAAAGATACGCCCAAATACCCAAAGATATCTTGACTTAATAATTCCAATGTTCAGGGAAAAATTATCTTATTTTTAACAGCATTCGGAGAAGAAAAACGAATGATTCTTAGCATCTGGAATCAGATAAACAAAAGCAAAGCGCAAATACAAAACGAATGATAGAAAATGTGTTGCCTTTGAACGAGTTCAAATACAAAAATCTGATTCTTGATCAAAATCAAGCAAATCTATCGCACCTTTTGAACTGTGTCATTGCAAATAAAAAACATTCAGAATGGTCCATATTTCAATTCAATCAGATCGCCTTATCCGCCTTTTGAACGAGCAATCGCGCAAATACAAAACGAATGATTCTTGATCGAATTTCAATTCAATCAGATCGCCTTATCCGCCCCAGAACGAGCATACGCGCAAATACAAAACGAATGATTTGATCATTTCACATTCATTCAGAAGCCTTATCCAAATAAAACGAATGACATACAGATCGCAAATACAAATAGATGATTCGGATCATTTCAATTCAATCAGATCGCCTTATCCGCCTTTGAACGAGCATACGCGCAAATACAAAAATGATGCAAAATTTGTTTCAATCAGATCGCCTTATCCGCTTTTGAACGAGCATACGCGCAAATACAAAAATGATTCTTGATCATTTCAATTCAATCAGCCCTTGATTGCCAAAGCATCCTACAAAAACGAACCTTCTTGATCATTTCACAATTCAATCAGATCGCCTTATCCGCCTTTGAACGAGCATACGCCCAAATGAAAACGGATTCTTGATCATTTCAATTCAATCATTTCTGCCAGAACGACGCGCGCAAATACTGAACGAATGTTCTTGATCATTTTCAATTCAATCAGATCGCTGATCCGTTTGAATGAGCATACGCGCAAATCGGGATCATTTCAAAATCAGATCGCCTTATCCGCCTTTGAACGTACGCGCAAATACAAAACGATTTCTTGATCATTTCAATTCAATCAGATCGCCTTATCCACCTTTGAACGAGCATACGCGCAAATACAAAACGAAATACAAAACGAATGATTCTTGATCATTTCAATTCAATCAGATCGCCTTATCCGCCTTTGAACGAGCATACGCGCAAATACAAAACGAATGATTCATCAAACAATCAGATCGCCTTTATCCGCTTTTGAACGAGCATACGCGCAAATACAAAACGAATGATTCTTGATCATTTCAATTCAATCAGATCGCCTTATCCGCCTTTGAACGAGCATACGCGCAAATACAAAACGAATGATTCTTGATCATTTCAATTCAATCAGATCGCCTTATCCGCCTTTGAACGAGCATACGCGCAAATACAAAACGAATGATTCTTGATCATTTCAATTCAATCAGATCGCCTTATCCGCCTTTTTGAACGAGCATACGCGCAAATACAAAACGAATGATTCTTGATCATTTGAATTCAATCAGATCGCCTTATCCGCCTTTGAACGAGCATACGCGCAAATACAAAACGAATGATTCTTGATCATTTCAATTCAATCAGATCGCCTTATCCACCTTTGAACGAGCATACGCGCAAATACAAAACGAATGATTCTTGATCATTTCAATTCAATCAGATCGCCTTATCCGCCTTTGAACGAGCATACGCGCAAATACAAAAACGAATGATTCGCAAATACAAAACAATACGCGCAACAAAAACGAATGATTCTTCATTTCAATTCAATCAGATCGCCTTATCCGCCTTTGAACGAGCATACGCGCAAATACAAAACGAATGATTCTTGATCATTTCAATTCAATCAGATCGCCTTATCCGCCTTTGAACGAGCATACGCGCAAATACAAAACGAATGATTCTTGATCATTTCAATTCAATCAGATCGCCTTATCCGCCTTTGAACGAGCATACGCGCAAATACAAAACGAATGATTCTTGATCATTTCAATTCAATCAGATCGCCTTATCCGCCTTTTGAACGAGCATACGCGCAAATACAAAACGAATGATTCTTGATCATTTCAATTCAATCAGATCGCCTTATCCGCCTTTGAACGAGCATACGCGCAAATACAAAACGAATGATTCTTGATCATTTCAATTCAATCAGATCGCCTTATCCGCCTTTGAACGAGCATACGCGCAAATACAAAACGAATGATTCTTGATCATTTCAATTCAATCAGATCGCCTTATCCGCCTTTTGAACGAGCATACGCGCAAATACAAAACGAATGATTCTTGATCATTTCAATTCAATCAGATCGCCTTATCCGCCTTTGAACGAGCATACGCGCAAATACAAAACGAATGATTCTTGATCATTTCAACAATCAGATCGCCTTATCCGCCTTTGAACGAGCATACGCGCAAATACAAAACGAATGATTCTTGATCATTTGAATTCAATCAGATCGCCTTATCCGCCTTTGAACGAGCATACGCGCAAAAAACGCAAATACAAAACGAATGATTCTTGATCATTTCAATTCAATCAGATCGCCTTATCCGCCTTTTGAACGAGCATACGCGCAAATACAAAACGAATGATTCTTGATCATTTCAATTCAATCAGATCGCCTTATCCGCCTTTGAACGAGCATACGCGCAAATACAAAACGAATTTCTTGATCACAATTCAATCAGCGCCTTATCCGCCTTTTGAACGAGCATACGCGCAAATACAAAACGAATGATTCTTGATCATTTCAATTCAATCAGATCGCCTTATCCGCCTTTGAACGAGCATACGCGCAAATACAAAACGAATGATTCTTGATCATTTCAATTCAATCAGATCCGCCTTTGCCTTATCCACCTTTGAACGAGCATACGCGCAAATACAAAACGAATGATTCTTGATCATTTCAATTCAATCAGATCGCCTTATCCGCCTTTGAACGAGCATACGCGCAAATACAAAACGAATGATTCTTGATCATTTCAATTCAATCAGATCGCCTTATCCGCCTTTGAACGAGCATACGCGCAAATACAAAACGAATGATTCTTGATCATTTCAATTCAATCAGATCGCCTTATCCGCCTTTGAACGAGCATACGCGCAAATACAAAACGAATGATTCTTGATCATTTCAATTCAATCAGATCGCCTTATCCGCCTTTTGAACGAGCATACGCGCAAATACAAAACGAATGATTCTTGATCATTTTCAATTCCGCAATCAAACGAATCGCCTTATCCACCTTTGAACGAGCATACGCGCAAATACAAAACGAATGATTCTTGATCATTTCAATTCAATCAGATCGCCTTATCCGCCTTTGAACGAGCATACGCGCAAATACAAAACGAATGATTCTTCATTTCAATTCAATCAGATCATCCGCCTTCGATTCAATCAGATCGCCTTATCCGCCTTTGAACGAGCATACGCGCAAATACAAAACGAATGATTCTTGATCATTTCAATTCAATCAGATCGCCTTATCCCACCTTTGAACGAGCATACGCGCAAATACAAAACGAATGATTCTTGATCATTTCAATTCAATCAGATCGCCTTATCCGCCTTTGAACGAGCATACGCGCAAATACAAAACGAATGATTCTTGATCATTTCAATTCAATCAGATCGCCTTATCCGCCTTTGAACGAGCATACGCGCAAATACAAAAACGAATTTCATCATTTCAATTCAATCAGATCGCCTTATCCGCCTTTGAACGAGCATACGCGCAAATACAAAACGAATGATTCTTGATCATTTTCAATCAGATCGCCTTATCCGCCTTTGAACGAGCATACGCGCAAATACAAAACGAATGATTCTTGATCATTTCAATTCAATCAGATCGCCTTATCCGCCTTTGAACGAGCATCGCCTGATATCCGCGCCTTTGAACGAGCATACGCGCAAATACAAAACGAATGATTCTTGATCATTTCAATTCAATCAGATCGCGCAAATATCCGCCTTTGAACGAGCATAACGCGCAAATACAAACGAATGATTCTGATCATTTCAATTCAATCAGATCGCCTTATCCGCCTTTGAACGAGCATACGCGCAAATACAAAACAGATATTCGATCATTTCAATTCAATCAAAATCCGCCTTTGAACGAGCATACGCGCAAATACAAAACGAATGATTCTTGATCATTTCAATTCAATCAGATCGCCTTATCCGCCTTTGAACGAGCATACGCGCAAATACAAATGAATGATTCTTGATCATTTCAATTCAATCAGATCGCCTTATCCGCCTTTGAACGAGCATACGCGCAAATACAAAACGAATGATTCTTGATCATTTCAATTCAATCAGATCGCCTTATCCGCCTTTGAACGAGCATACGCGCAAATACAAAACGAATGATTCTTGATCATTTCAATTCAATCATCGCCTTATCCGCCTTTGAACGAGCATACGCGCAAATACAAAACGAATGATTCTTGATCATTTCAATTCAATCAGATCGCCTTATCCGCCTTTGAACGAGCATACGCGCAAATACAAAACGAATGATTCTTGATCATTTCAATTCAATCAGATCGCCTTATCCGCCTTTGAACGAGCATACGCGCAAATACAAAACGAATGATTCTTGATCATTTCAATTCAATCAGATCGCCTTATCCGCCTTTGAACGAGCATACGCGCAAATACAAAACGAATGATTCTTGATCATTTCAATTCAATCAGATCGCCTCCGCCTTTGAACGAGCATACGCGCAAATACAAAACGAATGATTCTTGATCATTTCAATTCAATCAGATCGCCTTATCCGCCTTTGAACGAGCATCGCAAATACAAAACGATGATTCTTGAACGAGCATATCCGCCTTTTGAACGCGCAAATACAAAACGAATGATTCTTGATCATTTCAATTCAATCAGATCGCCTTATCCGCCTTTTGAACGAGCATACGCGCAAATACAAAACGAATGATTCTTGATCATTTCAATTCAATCAGATCGCCAACAAAAACGAATGATTTTGAACGAGCATATCCGCGCAAATACAAAACGAATGATTCATGATCATTTCAATTCAATCAGATCGCCTTATCCGCCTTTTGAACGAGCATACGCGCAAATACAAAACGAATGATTCTCATTTCAATTCAATCAGATCGCCTTATCCACCTTTGAACGAGCATACGCGCAATACAAAACGAATTTCGATCATTTCAATCAATCAGATCGCCTTATCCGCCTTTGAACGAGCATACGCGCAAATACAAAACGAATGATTCTTGATCATTTCAATTCAATCAGATCGCCTTATCCGCCTTTGAACGAGCATACGCGCAAATACAAAACGAATGATTCTTGATCATTTCAATTCAATCAGATCGCCTTATCCCACCTTTGAACGAGCATACGCGCAAATCAAAACGAATGATTCTTAGATCATTTCAATTCAATCAGATCGCCTTATCCACCTTTTGAACGAGCATACGCGCAAATACAAAACGAATGATTCTTGAAATCGCCTTATCCGCCTTTGAACGAGCATACGCGCAAATACAAACGAATGATTCTTGATCATTTCAATTCAATCAAAACGATCGCCTTATCCGCCTTTTGAACGAGCATACGCGCAAATACAAACGAATGAAGCGATTTTCAATTGATGTTTGCCTTTCAAAAGCTTTGCGTTTTGATCCAATTCAATCAGATTTTTGGTCGAAATAAAAACGAATATGTCCAAATACGGGACGATATACGCGCAAATACCGAACGAAGCATGTGTGCGTGCCAGAATAGTCATCCGGCGATCGACAGAATAACAGAATAAATCAATTCCCCAATTCTATATGAAGTGTGAAAATGAAATATATTTTAAGAAAAACAGATTTTATAATAATTAAATTATATATATATATATATATATATATATATATATATATATATATATTAAAATTCCGTTTATATCATCATCATCATCATCATCATCATCATTCTTTGACCTCTCTATTGTTGGTAGGCACTCCATTGACAATCCTGTTCGATCCTGCATTGCTGTCCCCAGTGTCCAATCCTGATCAGCTACCGAAAAAACATTGTTTTATATACAAAATTGTATCAAAAAAATTATTTTACTAACTTTGGGGGGCGGGTTCCCCACAACAAAACAAGGACACAAGTCTCTCTCTCTATATATATATATATGTCCGAAAATCCTTTGTTTTTAAGTTTGAAGAAAGTCTTACCATGTAGACTGAGGCTTCATTTGTTTTTTCATGTACATTTGTGGTTAGTGCGTAGTAAATAGCAAAGTGTGTAGTAACTGAGTAGTAAATGGCAGAATATTCATATCGTGAACAGGCAGATATGACTTTTGCACACGGCCGCGAATGATAATGGACGTGAGGCTTTCTTTTGAAAGTTAATATCTCAAAAAAGACGTAAGATTTGCAGACATTGTTTTGTTGTAAGAAACCTGCCCCACAACAAAAAAAAAAAGTATGTAAAAGTATTTTTGATACACCCAGTATAAATACAAGATGATGATGATGATGATGATGATCATCATCATCATCCGTCGCATCAAAGTCTTCAGTTTAGCCTTTGTTTGGGGTTCGGCACACAAAAAGAACTGGGCTTCAAATACGCGCCAAAAGATCGATCGTAAATTTAACACATCTGACGAAGGGGAGTGAGAAATAAACGCATAATATGTCGGGTTGCATGCATATAGAGCAGTAGACCTATTTACATATAAATATACATAACTATATATAAATATACATAACTATACACAAGCATATTTCTGTAGGAATGCATACGCTCGCACACACACACACACACACACACATATATATATATATATATATATATATATATATATGATGATCCGACGCAACTTCACAGATGATGGCCGCTTAATCACGTTCACACCCCCACCTCTCGTGTGCATGACCTCGAAAAGTACTTGTCAGGCCGGCTGCGGACTTGCATGACTTGTTACACAAGTGACAGACGAACAATGTGCTTACCACAACCTTGATGGATTCACACAGCTACCCGACCCCGTTTTTTATACGGAGTCTACGGGAATTTATGGCTCGGATATCCCACATTAAATTCGGCCTTGTGCCACATATGACCGCGTGGGGCGGTTGGTAGATATTCTGTAGTTGAAGATTCATTGTGGAATTCACTTGACTCACTTCTTGTAGTTGACTACTTCTACGCGCCGCTGGCGAATCTTATATGTGTTGTTCTTGTCCTAAGTATTATCGTTCATTACCAACCTTCGTTTGGTTATTCTACAGTGCTGTTCGATAAAAAGTGACTCACCTGATATTTTTTACTTAAAAATGTTTTCGACTATTGTTTTTGAGGGTCAAACTAATTTTTAATCTTACTAATATAAAGACCCATTCTCAACCACCTAGTAAAAAACTTTACTCACCTAAGGTATTCTATTGATAATTATAATTTTGGACATAAATAAGAATTGAGGGAAAACTCTGCAAAAAAAGTGACTCATTTATTTTCTGCAACTAGGAATGATAAGAAACATAACCGAACAGCTTTAAATAAAGAATAATAGAGGTATAATTTATTTATAATAGGCAATATAGTTCAGAAATATTTAATAATCTATGGGTCCTCCTTCATTTTGAATAACATTTTAAATCCTTTTGGCTTTGACTTGATGAGGTTCTGGCAAATCTCATATGCAAGCATTAATTCCATAAATTCACAGTCAAATCCTCTTTGTTGCTCAACTGCTTTCTCGAGAGCCTGTACTTTTATAATGCTCCATAAAGTTTTCTATGGGGGTTGAGGTCAGGAGATTGGGGCAGACATGTGATAACACTCACCTGCTTCTCATCAAAGTATTCCTTCGTCAATTTTGATTTGTGTCAGGGGCATTATCCTGCATAAAATGAGCTTGGTGGGTCGATTTGCACCCTTTCAGCAGAAGGGAGCAAACAAGACTCTAAAATTCTCTTTGTACTGCTCGCTCCTGAGGCTTTTTTTCTAGGATTTAAGAAACCAGTTCCATGAAAAGAAAAGCATCCACAGAACATTATACTGAACGGATGCTTGACAGTACTTACTGCTAAATTCAAAGAGCTTTCAAAGCTTCTTCTTCGGATTTTAGATCGCTTATCTTTTGAATTTAGCTCAACTTTCGTTTCATCAGAGAAGAGAACATTTAGTAAAAAAATTCAGGTGAGTTACTTTTATCGAACAGCACTGTATTCAGTAACCTTAGGTTACAACGTATCTATCTAGCTAGCAATGTTACCACTTTGCAAGGCCTATAAGCCGCTCGAGGTAGAGGGTTACAGACTTCAGTAATTACTGTGCTAGTCAAATTTTCTAAGCCCTCTTTACTCATTATATGCCCCAAAATTTTAGCTTTCTTTCTGATGTCATAAGCATAAGTATCCTTTTTGTTTTTCATTTCTCTAAAACTTTGTCGTTGCTCATATGTCCCGTCCAGGGTATTCTCAGCATCTTTCTGTAGAACCATATTTCCGTTGCCACATGATTCTTCTTCATCGTTCATTAGATTGTCCAGCATTCAATGCCATATAGGAGGGCTGATCTGTCTATATTTCTGAAATGAGGTATTTACATTATTTACATTATTCGGAGTATTGTCCTCATCTTTGTCGCCATATTTATTACAACGTTTCGGCTGTTGTACGCTCCGGCTTTCTTCAGTTGGTTGGAATGTCGAACTGAACCCTTTATTTTGCTCACTGGGGTAGACTGTTCTAGTCCCACGCCCATGTTTTGATGGATGTCAGTTATCAGTTATCTCCTGTTAATTTCACTAAAAGATAACTGATAACTGACATCCATCAAACATGGCACGTGGAACGAGAATAGTTTACCCCAGTGAGCGAAATAAAGGGTTCAGTTCGACATTACAACCAACTGAAGAAGGCCGGAGCGTACAACGGCCGAAACGTCGTAATAAATCGGGCGACAAAGATGAGGACAAATAGGACGACTATTACACTGCTATTTTTTGTTGTTGTTTCTAACGAAATCTTCCAGTCTCTTTATGCTTTGCTTGGCTTTTGGAAGGCATCTTTCACTTAGATAAACGAGGACGTTGATTTTCGTCAACAGTCGTGCCGCAAAGGACAACCCAATTCTCTTTTGATGTGACATGATGAGTCAAAAGACACGAACAAAGAAGATTTTTTCCCGGTTAGATTAAATTACAATTTTTTTTTTGAAGAATGACATTTTTCTTTCCGTGGGAAAAACGATGCTACTTTCTTTTTTTATCGCTTCCGTCTACTTATCGATTTCTGTATCTATTTTGCATATATATATATATATATATATATATATATATATATATATATATATATATATTGTTGTGTCTGTGTAGTGTTTCGTGTTTGTTTGGCACAACGTGCGGGTCATTACAAATAATTATTTTGTTCTTGAAATTGTATTGTCCATTTTGTAACCCGCAAAGCTTTATTCTTGTGCAGGTGTCAGCCACTCCCTAACTTTACCCCACAATAGGCATTTGTTGCAGAAATAACTCAATGGTTAGAGAAGGGAAATCTGAGTTCAGAGTCTGTGCTTAAAATAGTTAAAGACAAATTTTAAACTAATAAGTTTTCGACCCGGACAACATCGCTAACTGTTCAGAACATCAGAGATTTTTAAAAAAAATCCCTTCCTGGTCGAAATGGGAAGCGTTCATGCCTGATCTTCTCCTTTTTGCCGTGTTGACATTGATGATCATTGCTCTCCACTATTACCTGTCCTTTGTAGCTCTTAATAAAGTTTGTCTTTTGGTTATCCCTTCTAAATCCTGTCTTGCCATCCTTAAATTCACCAGTTAGGTTATGCATTGTTTTTCTCTGTCCTTTGACTTCAATATTTCCTGCGAGTATCAAATTTTCCAAGCACTCTTTCCGTTTTATATGCCGTAGAAGACATCAGTGTTTGAATTTAGTTTTCCTCTTAAATAGATTGCCTCCAATATGACTCAGAAGCAGCATCTTCTCCAAAATTATATCCATTAAAACAGTTGCATTCTTAAGACAAACGATGACAGATTTCATATAGAAAAACAGATATAACATGGTAATTTAGCACTATATACTTTGAATATACGCTCTTTAGCGCTAGAGGGCGTTTTCAGTGATGTTCTGAATTGGGTCATTGGGCAGTTTCGGGTCTTTCAAACATCATACTCCCCCTCACCAAATCGACCTCATCGGAGCTGATCAGTCTCTGACGTCTCACCCACCCATCTAAATTAACAGCCTGCAGACACTGACTTATATTAGGCAAACCATACTCCTCTGTCACGCATTTGACTCGAAGTGACCAATTCTTATTACAAATGTAGGTATCCAGTAAGTATTATAACAATAATACTAGTGTTATAATAGTCGTTCTAGGTTTCATTTAAATCATTTTTAATATTTTTATTTTCATAATTTTTATTATAACCGGTGCACTGGACGACAAGGAGCCGTTGACTGGCTACGACGTTTGCCGGATCCTATCCCTATGGATTTTTCTTTTCTTGGGTTTTGTCAAGGAGAGCGTTTTCGCATGCAAGCCACGTTTTGTTGATACCATGATTGAGTTCATATAGCAAGCTGGCCAACAAAATGATGCCGATATAGACCTTTGTACCAGAGTTTGCATTAATGTCAATTCTCGACAAGAGTAGTGTACAAATGCCGGTGGCAAACAGTTTGAACACTTGAGGGATTTATATGTTTATTATTGATATGTTTATTATCGATGTGTTTATTATTGATATGTTTATTATTGATACGTTTATTATAGATATGTTTATTATTGATATGTTTATTATCGATATGTTTATTATCGATATGTTTGTATACTCAATACAATATTATGCGCACGTTTTGTTTTCCAATACGCTATACATACTTTTTCATTTACATTATTCGGACTATTGTTGTCATCTTTGTCGCCATAATTATCACAACGTTTCGGCCGTTGTACGCTCCGGCCTTCTTCAGGTGGTTGGAATGTCGAACTGAAATATAGACAGATATTACTTTTTCATCTCCTTTATATTCTTCTTCTGTGTGCTATGTCAGAACGTTGGCGATCATGGCTCGCCACAATTTCCTGTACTTTGCAAATCTTAGTAAAGATTATCTTTTATTGCGTTTTCTAAGAAATAATGAAAGCGGGAAAGAAAAAGAAATGAAATAATTTTACAATATTTGCGTGAAATAACGACACATCGATTATAAAAAAAACCCAAAAACAATGACACGTTTAGTTTATTGAAACAATTGTGCAAAATTTCGTGCCGTCACTCTATAAAATCAGCCCGCAATATCTGTTTGTTTAATTTTTGTTGTTTTTTTCTAATTTTCAAATAATTTGTACATCCCCACCCCCACAAAAATTGTAATCCAGAATTCATGTTTTGTTTTTCGAGTAATTTCAAGCGTCTCAGTTATTATCAAGAACTGGTTGTTGTTAGGATGGTAGATTGGTTTGGTTTGTTTTACGGCATGGGTTATTTAATGCCGACAAGATTTTTATTGCTGATAATATTTTGTTTTTTAAAAAATATATTGCTGGTAATATTTTTTCCTTCAAAAAATCTATTTCTGGTAATATTTTTTTCTTCAAAAATGTATTTCTGGTAAAAAATTTTTTACAAAGTATTTCGGTATTAAAACCTATTTTATACTTTCATAGTGTTTTGACCACAGTTTGAGGTTAACTATTTACCCATAGATGGGGCCCTAACAGGGTGGACCTGGGAACACCAGCAATTAAGAGTTGGTTCCACGCTGCTCAAAACCTCCTGATCAGAGGCTTTGCTCTTGGATGTAGTTTATCATCTTACCGAGGATACCGATGTAGTTTATCGTCATAACCAGGACCGTAGGACAGTAGACAAGATTTTGTTGGTTATATTCTAGCATTTATATGGAACGCTACAATTTAAATTCAAATGAACACGTATCGTATCATTGACATCATGTATAGAACACTTTCGTAGAACATTGGTGCACTGAAAAAAGAATGTATAGTATATTTTTCTCGTATCATTATATGGAAATATCTTAATCGTAGTTTAAATGACGTCACCTATGGTAAAACATATTATTTTCTTTTTTATATAAAAGAGAAAATGACAATAGTCATGCCTAAGATGTAATTATGTTACTGACTAGGCACGTGTGTTTATAAGTGCGTGTGCATATGTGTATTTGAAAGAGAGAGAGAGAGAGAGAGAGAGAGAGAGGAGGGAGAGAGAGAGAGAGAGAGAGAGAGAGAGGGGAGAGAGAGGAGGAGAGAGAGGAGGGAGAGAGAGAGAAGAGAGAGAGAGAGAGAGGAGGGAGGAGAGAGAGAGAGGAGAGGAGGGAGAGAGGAGAGGAGAGAGAGAGAGAGAGAGGAGGAAGAGAGAGAGAGATTTGAGAGAGAGAGAGGAGGGAGAGAGAGAGAGAGAGAGAGAGAGAGAGAGAGAGAGAGAGAGAGAGTTGACAATCGATACTTCACGAGCCCATGAGAACGCTTGGTTAACTGAATTTTCTGTAGCAAGATGCGTGATTGTGAGCTGATTGTGATTTGAAATTAATATATATTTTTACAAATTGTTCACCCAATACAAGGCCCAAGAGCCACTCGAGGTAGACGACTACTGAATGAGTTTGTTGTAGGGATGGAAGAGAAGTGGATAGGAAGTGCAGATTATAACGATATGCAGGAAAGGTAGCGTTTGAACCTAGACTTAAAATAGTTAAGATTGTAACGATTGGGGAAGCAATCACTCGGGAGTCTCTTCCGCGAAGTTACGGTTCTTGGGAAGAAACTGCTGAAATGGAACTTTCTTTAGACTAATAGAATACGAAAAGAATGTGGATGATTTGTCTCAGTATACATGGTATGGCGGGTCTTATCTCTGAAGGCATGAACCGTGTTCTATGTGCCGTGTTCCTTCAAGCCGTTGACGGTCATGGCACTCCACAATTTCCTGTCAATTGTAGCTCTTAATAAATGTTGTCTTTTTGTTATATCTCCTAAATCTTATTCCGCTATCCATTATCTCGCGAGGTAGGTTATGCATTGTTTTCTTCTGTCACTCTTGCCTTTAATCTGTCCTGTGAGTATCATATTTTCCAAGTCCTCTTTCTTCATTACGTGCCCTAGATATGTCAACTGTCTGGAGTGGTTCTTTAGGGAGAAGGTGTCGGGAAGTGTATATAGCTACCATGCACGGCTCAGACCACATGGCACCTCTTCTGTCCGTACAGATGTGATCGATAGGAATATAGAGCCGTTTTGGCTGTAGGAATTGCTGGGAGATTATTAGCGTTAAGAGCTAACCGCCTTCGGGCTCCGCTCCGGATTTTCTGTCTGGGTTTTTCTTCTTCTATGTGCCGTGTATCTTCTTTGGGGATCATGGCTCGCCACAATTTTCTGTCGTTTGCCATGTCACCTAAAACTTTTGTCTTTTTGCCATATCTCCCTCGTCCTTTTACTTAAACTCGCCAGATAGGTTGTTCTTTGCTTTCTCCTGGCCATCTTACCTTCAAGCTATTCTGTGAGTATTAAATTTTCTAGGCCCACTTTCCTCATTATGTAAACTAGAAATTTCAACTGTCTCTTCCTTATGTTGCATATGGTTTTTTTTGCTAACGTTGTCTCAAAAACTTCATCGTTGCTTACATGTTTGGCCCAGTTATCAGCATCTCTCTGTAAAACCATATTTCTGTTGCTCCTTATCTCGGTTTGGTTTGGTTTGGTTTTACGGTATATCAACCTCAATAGGTTATTTAATCCCGACAAGATTTTTGTTGTGGGTAATTTTTTCCTTCAAAAATTTATTGCTGGTAATTATTTTTACAAAAACGTATTGCTGGTATTAAAACCTATTTTTACACTTTCATAGTGTTTTAACCCAAGTTTGGTGGTTAACTATTTGCCCATAGTTGGGACCCTAACAGGTGCTACCACCCCGGGTCAGAGTGAAGCTGAGAACACCATCAATTAAGAGGTAGTTCCACGCTCCTCAAAACCTCCTGATCAGAAGCCTTGTCGTTGGATGTATTTTAACGTCTTACTCAGAACGCTCTCCTGGTCTCTTCTTCATCTGTGAGGAGATTGTCCAGCATACACTGACATATACGAGGACTGTGAGATGAACAGACTAAACATTAATTAAGACAGAATGTATGTTGCTAGCCAAAGTAACAGCAGAAGGTGCAAATTATGAATTGAAGATAGCAAAATCAAATAAGTATAAAAATTTGAATATCTTGGAAGCGTATTAACAGAGGACGGAAAGTCCGACACGGAAATCCGAAAGCACACTGGAATAGCGAAAGATGCCTTACAAAAGCTAAGCAAAGTATTAAGAAATAGAAGAAAGAAAAAACAGTACTGATGTGTTTATGTATCAGTTTTCCTATATGGCTGTGAATTCTGGATAATCTCCTTACAGATTAAGAAAAGACATGAATATGAATATTAGAAATATGATTCTACAGAAGGAAGCTGAGAGTAACATGGATCGAACATGTTAGCAACGACGAAGTTCTACAGGCAATGGCAACAAAAAGGACACGTATAATAATCATCAGGAATAGACAGTTGATGTTTCTGCGGAACATAATGAGGAAAGAGGGCTTGGAAAATTTGATACTCACAGAACAGATTGAATGTAAGAGAGACATACGAAATCAACGCACAATCTACTTTATGAGCTTGAGCGGATGGATGGCGGAACAGGGTTTGGGAGAGATGGCAAAAAGACAAATGTTATTAAGATCTACAAAGGACAGTAAATCGTGGAGAGCCATTAATGGGAACGCCCTGAAGGAACACGGTGAGACATTCTACCATAATTCATTTTCGGAGTCACAGTCTTAAAAACATGATATACAGTTGACACATTATTGATAGCAGACATCGAAAGAAAACTATAAGAACTCATGAAGAATGGAATGAAGGAAAGCAAGAAGAAAGGACTAAACATCAATTGCAAGAAGATTGAATGCATGGTTGTTAGCAAAAGGGAGAGTTCAACATGCAAATTACAGATTGGGGATACCGAAATCAAACAAATGCAATAATTTAGATATATAAGAAGCATAATGACAAACGACAGAAAATAGATAGATAGATAGATAGATAGATAGATACTGAGTTCATCATATATTTGAGAACATATCTTTTAGTGAGCCATAAGTTAAATCATGCTTCCTTTTGTTCAGTTTCACGATAGAAGCTTCGACTCTATCACAGGAGACGAAAAGGCATCCAGTTCTCGCCAACCTCCTAGAGTCGGAGATTATAGCCGTCTTACAAGAAAGTATAAGAAAGCAAGAAGAAAGGACTAAACATCAATTTCAAAAAGACTTAATGCATGGTTATTAGTAAAAGAGACAGTCCAACATGCAAATTACAGATTGGAGATACCGAAATCAAACAAGTGCAGGAATTTAGAAATCTTGGAAGCGTATTAACAGAGGGCGGAAAGCCCGACACGGAAATCCGAAGGCGTACTCGCATAGCGAAAGATGCCTTCCAAAAGCTAAGCAAAGTATTAACAAACAAAAAAAAATTAGTTAGAAACAAATTTTTATCACTTTAAACGATATTTTTAGTGGATACTCGTACTTGAGTGGACGCTCCATTTATCGTTGCGGAGGACGTATATTTTTTTTATTCAAGAAGATTTCTCGAATATTCAGGTCGTTAGACAAAAATAAATAAATATACTCCTTAATAATTAAATCGAGCTTTTACCCAAATACAAATATCCACTAAATATAACGTTTAACGTGATAAAAATCTGTTGGATTGATAAATAAAATCCATTAACTTAGAAAACAAAGAAAAGTGTATTGAATATTATGTTAATATAATATTGAGGGTGCCCAGTATTATATTAAAGAGATACATTTCGAACAAAATTATTTTAAAAAATAAATGCAACTGCCGAAAAATATGATTTGTCCCTGACACGGCCAATGTATGAATGATAATATTGTATATAGAGCCAGCATATATTCCGGTAACGATGTCAAATTTTATTTTGGTTCCACTGAAAATGCTTGGATATTTCGTTTCTACCATCATTGAAAGACTTTAGGCAACATAAGGTACATAAACAGCACTGCTTTCTCAAAACATTTATAGCAATTGAAGAATAGTGGTAATACACCCATTATTACGTGGGATATTGTAATTAAAGCCATATGGGAAAGACGATAAGTTGTAATTTATAACTTGCTGCAAAATGAGTTATCTCAAAGCATTTAAATAACACTGGCGAAGAAACAAGAAAAATGGATTGAGAATTAAACAAGAGAAATGAATTTACATGTAGGCATACAAATAAGTATCTGCTGAAATACCTTGATCCAGATTAATTTTTAATGTAAATTATGTTTTTAAAAGAACTAATAATCACTCTTTATAATTAATATCAAAAATTAATATTCACAACTCTATAATATATATATATATATATATATATATATATATATATATATATATATATATATATATATATATATATATATATATATATATATATATATACTAGTAATAATCTTATAAGTATAAGAAATTATACTCGTCCGGAAAAACTTCGATGTCTTGATTTGAGAATATTCAAACCGATACCAAAGTTGAAAAAAAAAGAGGTATTTTTTTTTAAAGCATTACGCTCCGAGCAAGGCGTGAAGCCACTAGGATGCAGGGGGTTGCAGAAGATTTGGAGCAAGAGCAGATAGGAGTGATAGAAGAAAGGATGAGGAGATGATAACTGGAGATGTCGATTGACATTACATTTGAATAGTTAGAGATTAGAGCTCTCAGGGAAACAGTAATTGGGAAGGGTGTTCCACAGCCGAGAGGTGCGAGGTATGAAGCTATTGAAGTAGAAGAGACGGCTACATTTAAGAGTTTCTACAGTGTAAGGGTGGGAGCGGGATGCCAGCCTCGTAGGGCGCTTGAATTCATGGAGTATGGGAACCAGTGAAAGCAGCTCATCGGAGCAATTACCATGAAAGTATTTGTAGAAAAGACAGAGAGAGGCGACGGCGCGTCTGTGAGAGAGTGACTGTAGACGAGACGCCAGATCAGGGCCAATTATATTACACATCCGTCTTTGGATCTTGTCAAAAATTCCGAGGTAAACAGAAGGTGCCCCAGAAAATAAAGAACAAAGAACATGTACGTTAGTCGAAAATAATCGACTAGCATGCAAGTCCAAAATCCCAAAAAAAAAAGACCCGATACGAGTAATCAAAATAACTAAATAAAGTGCTCAATACGTTAAGTAGAGCAGACCTAGTTAAACCTAGAGAGACGGGACACACCTACAAAGGTTTCCACCTAACCGGAACGTCAGGGATGACTGACCATCCCCTGACGATCCGCTTAGGTGAAAAAACTGTAGATTTTGTTCTGGTTCCCTAGGTTTAACTATATATATATATATATATATATATATATATATATATATATATATATATATATATATATGTTAATAATATTTTATTTAAAACATATTTTACATCGTGACACGAAAATTCTGTTTCGGAACTTAAATTTGTTCCATTATCAAGTGATGTTTGGTAAGTAAAAAAACAAAAAAAAAACAAATTTTAAATCCCAAAACAGATATTTTGATGTCGCGATGTAAAATATTTTTAAATATTAAAATATTATGTTCTACGTTTTATCGAGTTATTTATTTTAAAATAAATGCTAAAGAACTGTGGATTCTTAATCTGTTTTTTATATATATATATATATATATATATATATATATATATATATATATAGAGAGAGAGAGAGAGAGAGAGAGAGAGAGAGAAAGAGAGAGAGAGAGAGTTTATCTACATACAAGCGTGTTTCGCATTATCACAGCCCCATCAGTGTGGCTAAGCGTCCGATTGCTTCAAACAATATATATATATATATATATATATATATACAGTCCCGTTTATTTTACATGCTAAATATATTTTTTTAAATAATAAAGTGTAATCCCCGTATCATATTTGAATGCACCAACATTGCAGTAACTAGATATCTTACTAAAATCCAAATTACGTAACGCTCAGTCTATACTCGATACTTGAAGATTGTGATTGAAACCGTTGTGCAGGTCACTCCGAGTCATGCTAAAGGTGAAGGATAATATGTACATTTATTACTATATATATTCGACTCTCCCGTCGTATTCGACGTATGAGGGTCAAAGGGTCAAGCAGTTCAGTTTCTAGGACCGACAGCCCAGACAACAGCACATGAGATTCGATTATAGTGGTGAAGGCTTCGTGCAGGACCATCCACACTTTTTGAAGGGCCGAATGCAGAGACCCGATGCACTACGTGCCACAAGGTCCCCAAACGACCCTCCGCAGGTTTTGAATTTAGGGTTGTCCTTCTATATATATATATATATATATATATATATATGAATAAACAATATCGCACATTGAGTGCAGCTGTTAATAAAAAATAGTGTTTGATGTAATATAACAGAGCTATAAATAATATACAGGATGCGCTGGATAAATTGTCGTATAAATTACGTAAAAATGAAAATAACAATAACACTTACATCGCATTTTAACTGAAATATTTATCAAAATTACACAAAAATATCTTGAAATGCTAACGTGTAAATTTATTCACTAAAATCGTCATTGGCTCCAATCGCAGTCTCCAGACGACTTCGAAATCTCCTGCAACTCTTCTGGACTGTCTCCTAGTTTAAGTTGGTGAATGTTACCATAATTATTGCCTTCAGTTCAGCTTTTGTGTTACAAGGAGTTTTGTTGGTCTTTCGCTCAACTGTGCCCCACAGATAATAATCAAGGGGGTTGCAGTCTGGGGTGTTAGTTGGCCAGACATAAGCGGTGATGCGGTCGCAGAAATTGTCTGACAGACATCACTGGGTTCTTTTGCTTGTGTGGCATGTTGCAGAGTTCTGTGGCCAGACATAGGGTGTTTCAGTGGCCACCCTCTTAACCCAGGGGAGCAAAACGTCCTCCAGGCACTAGACTGAGGCCTCTTTGTTGAGTCTGAGGCCTTCAACAACAAATTCGGGAGTATATTTCTTATCACCACGATCAGTGTGAGTTTTTCGAGCTGCCGTACATTCGTAATGACCATTAGATTTAGCTAACTCTTTGCAAATCCTCTGCACTGACCTCAGATTGACACTCAAACACACTGAAATATTCGTATTGGAGTTTCTGGTGCGAATGCCAAACAGTAAGTATGTTGTTTCCAAATTTCTGGTTGAGTCAATTGCGTCATGGTGCTTTTTTTTCTCACAGACGGTGCCCAACTATACTGTCCTGTCGTCAAAATCAAAAACAAACAATGCGCATGCGCGAAATTAAAAATAGAAAATGGCGACGATTTATCGAGTGCACACACACACACACACACACACACACACACACACACACACACACACTATATATATATATATAAATATATATTCAAATCTACTTAAATAAGTATCATAATAATGTTTCTAGTGTGGGTATAGTAAGTCAGGAGACTTAATGGGATGTCTAACATCAAATAAATGCATATCTTTTATTCACTTACTTTATGAATGTCTCTACTCTGAATTTTGTGTAATCACACCCACACTTACCATGGGTGTGATGATAAACTACGTCCAACAACAAGGTCTCTGATAAGGAGATTTTGAGAAGTGTGTAGCCACCTCTTAATTGCTGATGTTCCCAGCTCCACGCTGACTCGGGGTAGTAGCACCCGTCAGGATCCCAGCTATGGGAAAATAATTTCCTCCCAAAACGGGTTCAAAACAATATGAAAGTTTAAAAATAGGCTTTAGTACTAGAAATAGTTTGTAAAACAAATTATTACCTGCAATACATTTTTGAGAAACAAATATTACCAGCAATGTATTATTTAAAAAAAAATATTACCAGTGAAGGAAAATTTATGCCAAAAATAGATTTTTCAAGGAATAAATACCATGATTAGATTTTTGGAAAAATGAAACTTTTGTCGGCATTAAATAAACCACTGCGGTTGATATGCCGTAAAATAAAATAAACCAAACCAATATATACTGAGATAGATAGATAGATAGATAGATAGATAGATAGATAGATAGAAAGACAGAAAGCCAGATAGATAGATAGATAGATAGATAGATAGATAGATAGATAAAAAATATTACCAGTAATAAAAAAAATTGTCGGCATTAAATTGAGGTTGATATGCCGTAAAAGAAAACAAACCAAAACAATATATATATATATATATATATATATATATATATAGATAGATAGATAGATAGATAGATAGATAAAAATATTACCAGCAATAAAAAATTTGTCGGCCTTAAATAACCCATTGAGTTTGATATATCGTAAAACAAAACAAATCAAACCCTGAAATCTCCTGAAGATTGTGCGATCAAGGTTCATTTTTTTTTATTTCGAGCAGAATAATTACATCGATTTTCTGCCTTCGTTTATCGTTTGTTTGATGAAATATAATCTTAGTAATTTTTTATATATGCATACATATTTCTTAATACTTTGAACGTTATATTTCAGCGGGTGTTTGAGTAGACGCACTGTGTTTTTTAAGAATCAGTATGAATTGCAACTATCGGCCTGTGCATTAGAGGGTCTTAATAAAGAAAATGTGCTCTCCAGTAGAATTCGATCCTGCGCCCAACTTTGTCGGCGTTACCACCTGTTGTGCCATAAACCGTTCAGGCGTAAAAAGCTTCACAATTTAAATAGTTTCAAGCTCTCTACAGCTGAGTGGCCTAGAACACACCCCATATATATATATATATATATATATATATATATATATATATATATATATATATATATATATATATATATATATATATATATATATATATATATATATATATATATATATATATATATATATATATATATATATACAGAGGTATAATCCAGGCGAGTCCTATTAACGCAACATAGAATTTGAAATATGTTAAAACTGACTCACAAAAGAGAGCTCAATGTTTACTTTCATTAAACAGTAATTTTTACAATTAGAATTAAGATACCTTTAGATAATAATCATTTTCACCAACGAATTTTAATTTTAAAATCCAAGGATTTTTAAACTGTTTATGGTATCAGTTTGTAGTTTTGGTTATGAACTAAAGGTATCTTAATTCCAACTGCAATAAAAAAGTACATATATATATATATATATATATATATATATATATATATATATATATATATATATATATATATATATATATATATATATATATATATATATAAAATATATATATATATATATATATATATATATATATATATATATATATATATATATATATATATATATATATATATATATATATATATATATATATATATATATATATATATATATATATAATATATATATTGACACTATCTAAACTGTGAAACTCTCTGCGGATGAGTGTCAAAGGCACACCACATTAGACAGTGGGATCGCCGACAAGGTTGAGCGCAGGGTCGAACCCTACCGGAGATAATAATAATAATAATAATAATATTGTTGATACCTTCTGACGAGTGGGCGGACGGGTCCGTCAACGAAACTCTGGAGTTAGGATGTAGCAGGTAACATTAATAAGCAAAGTGAGAAACCTTTTACTTGTATTAATTCTCTCTCTCTTTCTCTCTCTCTCTCTCTCTCTCTCTCTATATATATATATATATATATATATATATATATATATATATATATGTGTGTGTGTATATATAGAGAGATACAGAGAGACAGAGACAGAGAGAGACAGAGACATACAGACAGACAGAGAGATAGAGAGGGAGAGAGAGAGAGAGAGAAGCCAGGAGACGGGAATGCATTCACCCTTGCATTTACTTGTTTACTATTTACAATTCAAAGCAAACATCCGGTCGACTGTTTGACAAACAACTTGATTATTCTTTCTGAACACTCCGTGCATTTTAATTTTTCTTCTTAGACAGTTATTTGAATAGCCGTCAGCAAGTCATAAGCACAGAGAATGGCAAATTTAAAAGCGATTAGGACTTGTATAACATCGCACTGCAAAGAGCTAATGTGACCAAACAGCTTTGCATAAATGTAAAAAGAATAACCAAGAGAAAAAAAAAACGTATTTGTGCTTAAAAATTCATGAAGGGTTATTTAGTATTCTATGTTTTGAATGAGCAGCCGGTACTTTTTTTAAAGGCATAATTTGAATTAATATTTTTTTATGTGTGAGAACGGCCATGACGTATTTAAATTTTTTTTTTCTTCTTTTGCTTTTGTTCGATGCCATGGCTTTTAAGTTCTTCGGTAAATGGATTAAAAAATCTTCCTGTGTTCTTCCGCGTTCGTTCTTTCTTTTTCTGAAACTTTTTTCTCCTGTTTTGGCTTCCGTTGAGTTGGGCGTGCATATTTGCGTTTGTTATCGCAGACGACGTCCTTAATATAAAGCAACAATATTACAACTAATGAAAAACCTCAAAGCTTAATTTACTTACTTCAGATATTTTATGGCAGTTATATTATATGACTATATATATATATATATATATATATATATATATATATAAACAGCAATTTGACGGCACAGAACATATACTACATAGATTCAAAAAATCATGAAAGCATTCGCTTTTCTTAAAGGATCTCTTTTGACCAACAAATCGTGAGAAGAATACGTTGGTAAATATTAATTACCGAAGGAAAAACAACAATGCACTCTATGGGAAAATATAAGGAGGAGTAAAAAAGGAACCATGACTAAAATACAAATTCGTATTAGAGTTTCCGGCGCGAATGCTAAGCAATACAGCAAGTTGTTTTCAAATTTCTAGTGGAGTGAATTGCGTTATGGTGATCTTTTTCTCACAGACGGTGCCTAACTGATCATACTATACTGTGCAGTTGACAAAAGCAAAAACAACGCGCATGCGCGAAACGAAAAATATAGAATGGCGACAATTTACCCATCGCACACACACACACACTGTCTCTCTCTCTCTCTCTCTCTCTCTCTCTCTCTATATATATATATATATATATATATGGACAAATTTAAAACGCATATTTTCTATGAAAATTTCTCGGACATTCATGCCGGTAAATGTCATTAATACTGTTTATTATAAACAGAGTATTTACTTAAATATTTGTATCTATAAAAAGAACGTATAAACATAAAAATGTCTTTTATGTATATATATATATATATATATATATATATATATATATATATATATATATATAATCGATTTTTCCCGAGGTAAGGCAATAAAGCCACTAAAACACAAGGGGTTATTGGTTGTGAACGAATTAGAAAACTTTATGAAGGAGAGAGAACAATAGAAGTATAATCAGGAAGACAGTAGATAACGATTGACATTGCATTTAAATATTTGAAGATCAAAGCTAGCCAGAAGACATAGGAGCCAGATGAGTTTTCCAATATCGAGAAGTGTTAGAATAGAAACTGTTAACTGTAAATTGATGAGGCCTTATTGCCAAACAAGTACTGCGCTTAAATTCGTAATGTCTATGTACCATAGAAGAAAAGTTCATCCGAACAATTACCATGAAATAATTTATAGAAAAGGCCCAGGGGAGCTATATTATGACGGTGGGAAAGTGACTGAAACCGAGATGCCACGTCAGGATCAATAATATTGCAGATTCTTCTTTGTATTTGATCAAGAATCTCTAAATATATAGCAGGAGCACTGCGCCATATGTGGCAGTAATATTTTAAGCATAAGCAAATGGTAGACTCATGGATATATCAGATAGATTCGAGAGAGAAAAAATGTTTAGAACGACACATCGAACCAACTTTCTTAGGAGCAATGGCTTCAGTGTTGCCTTTCCACTTCATGTCACCCGAGAATATCAACCAAGAAGGTGCAACGTCACACAACTGGAGGCTGATGGAAGGCAGAAAGTTTAACAGACAATTAACAGAGAGCAGTTTAGTTTCAGAGCCTTTAAAATTAACATGCCATTTGTTGGCCCAGTTAAAAACTGACTGTGGTTCTTTTTTGAGTTCCGCCGCCAATTTGACATTATCAAACATTCAGACTTAGTGTCAAGACAGGCGTAAATGCTTTTTGAGATCAGCCGCCAATTTGACTTTATCGAAATTTCAGACTTAGTGTCAAGACAGGCGTAAATGCTTTTTGAGATCAGCCACCAATTTGACTTTATTGAAATTTCAGACTTAGTGTCAAGACAGGTGCAAATGATTTTGCCATCAGCATAGATACCAAGTTGAGAGCTGGTGTCATCAGGAAAGTTGTTTATGAAAATTAAAAACAAAGTGGTGTCAAGGATAGAACCCTGGGGGACAGCTGCATTAGAAAAGAATGATCTTTCAAGACATCGTCATTTCATGACTTGTTAAGAAAGACTGAATCAGTTCAAAAATTCATTTGGAGACACCATAACTTTTCAAATTGTGAAGAAAGCCCGTATGTTAGAAATCCTCATCTATTGTTCCAGTATGAGATCAACATAAACTGAATGAATGCATTATGGCTTCAGACCCAGATCAAGAATAAAGTATATATATATATATATATATATATATATATAGTCAACGACGAAATTATTCGTACGCCATCAGTTTTGAATATTTTTATACCTTTCAGAATCTAATGCCCATTTGATGCCAAGTTTCTATTTTTATTTTAATAAGTACAAAAAGGAATATAAAACTCTATTTTCAGAATAATAGGTTAAATACAACAAATTTGAGAGACGAATTATACAAAATATGAAATGACATGGCACCTCATCTTTATAAATTGCTGCAATCGTTTTTTAAAGTTTTTGTTGAGATGTTCAAGTCAGGACTCATTGAATTCCATGGCAGAATTGTAATCTTTTTCTTTCTTAAGCTAGGCAGTCACTGATTTAGACATATGTTTTGGATCATTATTGTGCTGGAAAGTAAATCGCCGACTTAGATGAAGTTTTTGCGCTGATAGTTGTAGATTTTCATCCAGAATTTTGATATAGTCTGCAGATTTAATTATTCCTCTTTTTGCAATTAATTGTCCAGTCCTCCTGGAACAAAAACAACCCGAAAACGCTCTCTAGCCACCTCCATGTTTTAATATTGCCACTGTGTTCTCTGGGAGGAAAGCCTGAACTTTCTTGCGCCAAATCTTCTGTGCACCTTTATGTCCAAAATATTCAATTTTTGTTTCATCACTCCATAGTACTAGTTCCCAAAAGCAATTTTCTTTATCTAAAATGGTTTTGTCAAAATTAAAACGAGCAATAAATTATGTAAGTTACTTATACTTACACGAATCAATCAATTTCAAACTATATTTTCTACTGTACGTATAAATTTGTCTTCTTATTTTGCATAATTCACGTATAAAAATTTGCTGTATGTAATACATTCTTCTGAAATTCGTGTTTTATTTTTTTTCTTTCTTTATGTATAAAAATATTAAAAACTGATGGGTGTACGAATAATTTCGTCGTTGACTATATATATATATATATATATATATATAAAGTGAACATTGAAGTCAACACAGAGGCGAAAAGCTGTTTCATGCTAGACGCAATCTTCACACACGCTCTATCTCTGATATTGAGCACTTTATCCCATAAATATACCACACCTTAATAATATATATATATATATATATATATATATATATATCAGTGACGACTTTATGTCATCAATGTCTATTGGTCTCATTGTACTCTTTAACAAAATATACTATTGGTACAAATTAGATGCTAAAATGATTTCTATACTCTAAATAAGATGTATAATTGCAAAAGAATCTTTGTGTAAGTAATAAAAAAAACACATTTTGGTATTTAGTTTAGGTTTAGTGGAATGTATTAGCGTCGTTGTTTAAATTTATTGTACGTTTATGATCAGTACTGCTGATCATATTTCCTCAACATTACCCCCGTCACTCTCCTCACCCGATACATCCAGTGGACCAGTTAAGGCGGGTTCTTTGATTTTCGCCGACTTTAAGTGCGATTTAAATTTAATATACCTATTTTTCAATTGATTCATTCGGCTAAAAAATTTATACTGTATGGAATAAATTATTTAAAATGGATATTTGAAAACAATAATTTGAAATAAAGACGGCTTCTTCGAAAAACAGGACATACAAATCATTGGGTATTTTAAAAAGATTATTGATAAAATTAAAGCAAGAAATGCATTACTTATTAAGTATGTCTCCAGCTCAGATAGGGCTCAAACCTACGCAACCCGACGAGCTGAGTTAATTTTATTTCATTTTTTTACATAGATTCTTTGAGGCTCGGAGTTAAATTTTTTGGATACAGGTGATGTCAAGGATGAAAACGACGCACTACGAAATATGTTTCTTTGCTTTGAAATGAATGTTGACTTACCCGAGATCATCCCGACAAGCCCGATTCTACGAGTCGCCACTGATATACAGTCAACGATGAAATTATTCATACACCCATCAAAAATTAAATACTTTTATTCATTTCTCAGAATGTAATGCCCGTATGATGATATGATTTTTTTTTTCACTTTTTCCTCAAATGTTTACTCCAAAGACAATTTCTAAAACACATGCAAGAATTATGACCTTTCTATATGTATATATATATATATATATATATATATATATAAGATATTTTAGGATATTAAAATATTAAAAAATGTTAAAATCGCTTCACAATTACAATTATGTTTCGACACCATAAATGCGTCTCTTCAGTCGATGTTAAACTACTAGCCAAATTTAATTTGTTCTCATTTTACCTGTATATATATATATATATATATATATATATATATATATATGAAGATAATGATAGATAGATAGATAATATTAGTGGTCAATATATATATATATATATATATATATATATATATATATATATATATATATATGAATAAATAAAGAGGATAGAATCCAGGTAGAACTCAATGTCAAGGACAGAGTAAGAATATAATATAAAAAGCTCAAACATTAATATTCCATGGTTATAATTTATTACATTGGAATCGAAATCAAGATCCAATTCATCAGAACTACAAATTAGGTCTGATGAATTTGATCGCATTACGATTCCAATGTAATAAATTATAACCATGGAATATATGTTTGAGCCTTTTATATTTTATATATGTATATATATATATATATATATATATATATATATATATATATTATTAAGTAATAAATATATAAAATATATCATTCTTTTTATATTATTATTATATATATATATATATATATATATATATATATATATATATATATATATATATATCAATCCTATTTACGTCTATCTATTCGGCTATTATAATGTCAGACATAGGTCTTGAGTTTCTGACAATTTGGAGGCATTATTTTTAACTGGCCGCACAATTCGGGAAGTGGATAGATATGAAACAGAATCTGACCATACGGTTGAAACTGGTTGAAGTGTTTTTAGTACGGTCACTTGTCGCTTGACATGAAAGCCAGAAATGAAATACTGTCAATTGTTGATTATTACGTTTTAAACGTTTAGTTACAATTAATGTGAAGTTGGTTTTTTAATATGAAGCGCGAACAATTGAAATCAATGGCAGGACTGGGGGACATTTCGCAGAACCTGTAGCGAAACAAGGAAGTTTGGAGAAGAAGTTTATGATTAATGCTTGGTGGGATGACAAGCAAGTAAATTTCCGGATGGTCGAATCACTGACGGATGGTCGAACCACTGAGAGAAAGAGAGAGAGAGAGAAAGAGAGAGAGAGAGAGAGAAGAAAGAGAGAGAGAGAGAGAGAGAGAGAGATGGGGGATTCGAGAGGTCATTCTCCGTCTGGCTGGGGAACGTCCGTCACCAGCTCAGCAGAGAAACAGATAGGTATCATAAGAAGGAAATGGTGATTTTCGAAAATTTTCTCGGACGTGACAGGTTTTGTCCAGCCGTTCCAGGGTGTCACCTAATGCGACAGACACCTGGTAAAGACCAGAGTCACGTTGTGACAAAAATAAGCAAAATTTATTTTTTGATCCTTGACCTACCACTGCCAGAAGAATATTTATCCCCTATTTTCCTCATCAGATATCAACGAACCTGCATCATAAATAAAGCGTTCGGTACACCTAGACGTGGTGTAATGGTTAACAACCTTGTCTAGCTAGAACAATTACGACTTAGTGAGTTCGATCCTCACTAGCTGCCACATATATTCTGTCTTATGACACATCTACGCTTAGAAAATCAACATAAATAAAGCGTCCTCAGAAGTTTGGCTTTCACAATCCAAAATCTGTACTATTTGTGAGATGTTAGTACAGCTTTATAATTAACTGTAATACAAAATCATTCTACTTTTCTTGAAGCATGTGTCATGAGCGGGTCGCCGAGTGCTTAGAAGGTTAATGTTTCGACTATGATACCCGAATTCAAATCTCTTTCTTTCTTTCTTTCTTTCTGTGTGTCATGTGCTTTCAGGTCGGAAGTGATCATGGCTCTCCACTTTCCTCCCCTCTTCTACCTCCAGACCATGTTCTGTCATTCATTTGCTTAAGGCCACTAGGTATGTCATTTTCTGTTTTCCCTTGTCTCTCTCTCCTCTCTAATCGACCCGTGAGTATCAGATTCTCCAGGCCTTCCTTCCTCATTATGTGTCCCAGAAACTTCAGCTACCTCATTCTGATATTAAGTATAAGCCTCCTCCTGGTTTTCATCCTTTCTAAGACCTCATCGACACTCACACGCTCGGTCCATGATATCCTTAGCATTCTTCTGTAAAAACCACATCTTCGTCGCCTCGGGTCTCTTCTTCATCTTTGTGGAAATTGGCCAACATTCGCTACCGTAAAGGAGGACAGATGTCACGTAGCAGTTCAGTACTCTTTTTCCTTGGCCACCCCAATACGTCTACTGATCTCAGTGTTGCATTCAAATCTCGCTAAATCGATTTGTGTATATTATATCGATTTCGTCTTGGAGATGATTGCTGCATCTGGTCTCGCCTGAAAAGTGTCTGGCAACCATACTACGAGTTGACTGCAATCATTGTGTAAGAAATTTAGCAGACAAATCTGTACAGAAGCCGTCGATGAAACTGCTAGCACGAATTTACAAGTCATCTTGACTGAGGGTTTAAGTGCACTGGCCTTGTTCAATTACTGATCACACCAGATTGTGTGTTATCTCTTCCAAAATTTAACTAGTCCGTTGGACTTTTACGAACACAAATATATTTTTACTGATAGTTCGCTCAATATAAGGTTCAAGAGCCACTCAAGGTAGAGTGAGATTGGAAGTGGGTAGGGAGTAAGAGATTATTATGAGAACGAGTAGGATAGATATCGGTTGACCCTGGATTTAAAGAGACCAGGATCTCAGTTGTCAGGGAAGCACACATTTAAGAATCTGTTTCTCAAAGGAACAGTTGTGAGCGGAGGGTGCTTTTTTAACAGAGGAACTTGACGGGCATCGGGATGGTTTTTCACCGTGAACACAGCATGACGGGTCCTGGCTGTGATGTTCCGAGCTGGTGGCACGAAAGAATGTAACTCGATCGAACATAAGCCATAGCAATAGCGATATAGTAATGAAAAGTTGGCAAAGTTTCATCTCCCTGAGAAGGCATATGCAAAGCGGATTACATAACCACCTTAGCAAATGGGTGGAGTTGGAAACCGGCAGTGAGACGGAAAATTATCCGTACGATACAATCAGTTTTATATAAATGACTCATTTTTCAAATATTGAAACAGGAAGAATATTGAAAAGGTGATTTTTTTTTCTCTCTATCTTGATCAATCCCCTAACCTTCTCTTCATCCTTTCATCTATCACTCCTAGTTGGACTCACTCCAATTCTCTGAAAACCCCTTGCATGCTAGTGGCTTCCCGCCTTGCTTTGGGTGAAACGCTTAATATATATATATATCCTTCCCAATACTAAGTATGATTGAAAGAAATATTAAATAAACCCTCTCTAAACTGGACCATTGTCTCTCAAACCACCCCTCATTATCCCCTCTGTTAAATTACAAAAACTTACACTACCCATCAAAAGTATGAATTTTCATTTCATTTCGTTTCGTTTCATCTTTTGGAAGTACTATCTGATGATCCAGAGTCCTTTAAAAGGGCTCTGGTGAAATAAATTATTATAATGGAACCTTAAAGTGGTCTGTTTTTCTTTAATATATATATATATATATATATATACACACACACATATATATATATATATACACACACACACACACATATATATATATATGCACACACAAACACACACGTATATATATATATACACACACACACATATATATATATACATACACACATATATATATACATACATACATATATTTATACATATGCACACACACGCACACACATATATATATATATACACACATATATATATACATACATACACACACATATATACACACACACACACACACATATATATATATATATATATATATATATATATATAAATAATCTGTGGCCCAATTGAACATTCAAACTAAAAGAAGAAGTAAGGCAAAAAAAAAAAAAAACATATAATGAAAACTCCGGCAATAAGTAAACTGATTAATTGATTTGTTTTTTACGGGTTAGTAATCTTTTGTAGATTATTTAAAGCTAGAAATCTTTTGCGGGAGGGTAATAATGATTTGCTGACACAGATCTTACTATTTAACCCATAGCTGGGTATGTAAGAGGTAAATTTCTACTTTCCCCAAGGTTATTTGCGCGTCAGTAAAAACGAATGAAATACAAAGAAAATTAAAGAAAGAGAAGTGAAAAATCGAAAATACAAAGAAAATTCTAGGAATGGGAAAAAATCCGACTGGAATTGGAAAACGGCTCTCTGATTTGCAATTCAGAGGCATTATCCAATATACCACCCACACATACAAGTTTACAGCACCTGTTATTCCCAGGCGGTCATTCGTCTAGATACTGATCAGCCTGGACGTTGCTTAACTTTGGTGATCATTAGAGACCCGGCGTCTCAACGTGATACGGTCGCAAATCCAACAATAAGTAAAATTAATATTTTTAAACATCATTGTCTATGCAAACGGACAATCTTCGTACTTTCCATGATCTATACATATATTGTGTGCATCTGTGCGTGTGTCTGTATATCTTCTTCTATGTTCCGTGTCCCTTCAGGTCGTGGGCGATCATGAACCACAACTTCCTATCCTTTAGTAAGTTTTACCTTTTTGTTAACCCTCCCAATCGCTGTTCTGCCATCCATTTACGTAAGTCCGTTAGGCGCAGGTTACTCGCTGTTATCGTCTGTTCCTCTTGGCTTTAATATCAGTTGTGAGTATCGGCTTTTCCGAGCACTCTTTCCTCATTATATGGCCTGGAAATTTCAATTGTCTCTTTCTGATTGTAAGTATAAGCGTCCTTTTTTGTTTTGATTTTCCTTAACTTCCTCGTTATTAGCATGTTCAGTCTACGGGATTTTAAACATCCTTCTTGAACGCAGTTCGTGACAAAAATGCCTAACGTACATTCGCTTATCTACTCACGTCTCGAAAGAAAAAAAGTTAAAAAAAATTGTAAAAGTAGAGAAGATAGCTCAACTTAAATGTTTCTTGATTTTAGACAACTGGTCTTAATTCTTTTTTCTCTCGCTTTAATTTCAGTCATAAACAAGACATACGAGACTAAATCTATCAGATAAGTTAAGTATAACAGAGTGATGAAAACTACGAAACAAAAAAATACAGAAGCAAAGAATAGACGGTGAACAAAAAAGAAAGGAAAGAAATATGCAGACTGACAAGAATTTGAGACAAGTAGAAACTATCATTTGGACATGGTTCACTTGACTCTCAACATTTCTTTTGAAGTGCTAAAAAAAAGAGCGTGGTCAATGCTTACTCTATTTGTCTTTGCTTTTGTTTTTAATTGTATTGTTTCACCCCAAGCAAGGCAATAAAGCCACTGAGACACTTGGGCTTACCGAATGTCAAAGAATATCAGGGATTTTTCACTTCGCTTTCTTTAATTTTGTTTGGATTTATTTCTTTTTTCTTTCATTATGTAATTTTTCTCTGAATAGCTTTAAATCTTGCTCTATACGTTCCTATTTTAGTCCCTTAAATGATTCTTGACATTTTCTGCCTATCTATCTATCTATCTATCTATCTATCTATCTATCTATCTATCTATCTATCTATCTATCTCTTGGTTTCTTAATATCTATCTATCTATCTATCTATCTATCTATCTATCTATCTATCTATCTCTTGGTTTCTTAATATCTATCTATCTATCTATCTATCTATCTATCTATCTATCTATCTATCTATCTATCTATCTATCTATCTCTTGGTTTCTTAATATCTATCTATCTATCTATCTATCTCTTGGTTTCTTAATATCTATCTATCTATCTATCTATCTATCTATCTATCTATCTATCTATCTATCTATCCTTATCCCCCTCTCTCCATCATCTGTACTTATCTCCCTCTACTTCCCCATATTTATCTTTATCTCCTCCTTCCACCTCTTATTTCTTTTCCCTCTTCACATGTATCTATCTATTCATATCTACTTATCCCCCTCTCTCTATCATCCATACATGTTACCCTCTCCTTCTTCATATTTATCTTTATCTCCCTCTTTCTCCTCTTATTTCTTTTCTCTCCATTCATTTCTATCTTTATTACATTCCCTTCTTCCTTTTCTTCTTCGACTCCGTGTCTGCTTTTAACTCTCTCCACACAAATGGATTTCTTATCACAAGCTTAAAAAAAAAAAAATGAAACCTGTTTACTCAGTTCCTTTAAAGCAAGTGATGATACAGGACAACTGATGACATCACATCGCATCAAGTACAAAAGACTTGCTCAACGTTTCAAACTCTCCTTTCCGGACATCAACCTTTGCATGACATTTAATCAACTCTTTTTCAATGTCAAAACAGCAAGAATCTCAAAACACGTTTTCTTTGGGTTTTTTTTACGGATTCAAGCAACTAAATAACTCTCGCTAAAACGTCAGCAAATTACAAAAGCATACGTTCTTGGGTTACACTTTAAAAGGAAGATCTTTTTACAGACAGACACATTTATTAGCATGAGGTTAATTTTTTGACTTTTCTTTTGATTGAATAAATTTAAAATATTTCATGAAAGGACCTGTGACCAAATTCGGATAATATTTCTTGTAGGCGTTTGGTAAGGGAAAATATGATTTATATGGGAAATCTACAAGTGCATTTATTTCGTCCTAACAATGATGTCCCCAGGGGGCACTGATTGCGAACGACCCGACAATATGAGAGTTAAACCCATCAATTTATACAATTAACATAATCTAATTTTCTTAAAAAAGAAAATGGGTCGGTGTTTTTGTAAGAGCGAGAGAGAGAGAGAGAGAGAGAGAGAGAGAGAGAGAGAGAGGCAGAGAGACAGACAGACTGACAGAAGGGGAATGTGAGAGAGAGAAATGTACAAGAACAAGAGAGAGAGAGAGAGAGAGAGACAGACAGACAGACAGACAGACAGAAGGGGAATGTGAGAGAGAGAAATGTAGAAGAAAGAACAAGAGAGAGAGAGAGAGAGAGAGAGAGAGAAGAGAGAGACTAAATTTTTGATGATAAAAGGAAAAAGAAAGAATAACGAACCAACTCGCAAAATGCACGCACGTGCACACACACACACACACGCTCTCTCACACACACACAAACTCTCTCTCTCTCTCTCTCTCACACACACACACAGACACACGCACACACAGAAACAGAAAAAAATTAACTTAATATGTCTATTTCACGATAAACATTTGGCATTAAAATTAGTTTCAACTGTTACAAATAATCTTTATTCAACGACCTACCTTAAGATTCTGTGAGGAACATACATATGTATTCATATATCACTGCCTGTTTATATCTATATAACCCCCTCTCCGAACACGTCTCCTAGGCTCCACTGGTCATGTCACGCTTTCTGTTGACACACAGCCGCTCAGTTCGGACCCCGTTTGTTCCGATGTCTCAATATTCTCACGGCTGTTGGCATAAAGAGAGTTATACAGCTTCCAAAATGGTGTAGGGATTGGTGCCAATATAAGTCGTCAATCGTCCAGTCTTGCTTCTTCAAATGCTGTGATTCTTACTGACGAAGAAAGTTGTCTTTCTTCTTTTAGTCAATAAGCCGTGGAAAACTTGTTGACGACTGGGATGATTGGAAATAAAGTCAAGCTCTCACCGAAGAAATAATAATGCAGGTTTTGGTTAAATATAGACGATTTTATGAAGGCGAATAAAATACTTTACAATCGGTTATATTTGGCATCTATTAACACAAAAGGCCAGAAGGCGGCAAATTGGAAACTCGATCTGTATATTCAGTAAGGTCCAGTCAGAAATCCAATTGAATAGTGGCCCCTTTCTCATGCGTGTGTGCAACTGCTTGTGTGTCTGTCTCCGTCGTTCTGGCCCGTCTCTTGTGCATCCATAAAATAGAGCTGAATTTACACATAATTCTCTGCTTACATATAAAACTGTTCACACGTCAAAATAACTCAATTTTCCATTGTTTAAAGTCGAGGTTAAAAGACCAAATCCTATGTTTTGATTTTACCCCATTTCATTCAGAGCCATTGCTTCTAAATCAAAACATATTCGGCTCACATAAGAAAACAGAATAAAAAACACATGCTCTAACCTGTCCAATTCGAAGTCACACCTGGCCTCTCGACAAATATTACTACCTGGCAAAATTAATAAGTTCTAGAACACATACCAATCCATTCCATTCCAGATCGTCGCCTTGTATCTGCCAATAAAATGTTACTTTGTTATATCTATATCTCACTGTTCATATAATTTGACTATTATTATATACATATATATATTATGCATGATGGATTCCCCCATCTAACTATAATGTTTACAAGACAGAATATTATTGGTGGAGACAATCTTAACAAAGTAAGATACACAGATCACCCCGTGTTGATGGCAGACACAGAAAGGAAACTGTAGGAACATCCAGACAAGTTAGGAAAGGAAAGCAGGAAGAAACGACTATCACTTATAAAAAGATTCCCGGGAAGAGGAACAGTGTCAAATTCGAAGACAATTGCCTCACAGATGAATAGGAGACTTGAGGCAACAAAGATGTGGTTTTTGTTGTTGAGTAATTTCGCAGTGGAGGCTGGTATTTGTACTAGATCGGTCCTAAAATAGGTTCGACGTACAAAACGTTAGGAACTAGATATAATAGGTATTACGCAGAGTAATCTAGTTGTGGTCGCTGACTACTTTCGTATTCGACTACTGTCGTCCGACATCGACTAGTATTTAGTCACCCCCCCACGAGGGTATCATGTGGCACAAGGCCGGTTTAACGTGGGATCTCCGAGCCCGTGGGCTCGGCCAAAAGTCTACCCTTTGAATCCGTAAAAACGTGTTTAGGGTCGGTTTACCTCCCCGAATGAGACTCTGCCCTTCGGCATAGCCTCGTTCGGGTTCCTCCCCGCACGAAGGCAGAGAGTTCAACCGTTCAGCCGGTCGTCCGACATCGACTGACCCTCGTTTCTCTTACTACTTCTACTTATATTAGTTGGAAGAGTCTATTAACTATAGAATAGGTGTGTTTCACCATAACAGTTCTACAGAAGGATGCTGGGAATATCATTGATGGGACGTGTGAACAACGGGGAACTTTTAAGAAAGATGGAAACAAAAAGGATGCTTGTACTTAGAATCAGAATGGCACAGTTGAGATATCTGGAAAATATTATGAGGAAAGCAGGCTTGGAGAATTTGACACGCATAGGGAAACAGCGAATCATCTACGTGATGAACTTTTAAATGGATGGCAGAACAGAGAATTGGAAACATAGTAAAGAAATATTCTTCAAGGTTAGGAAGTTATGGAGAGCCATAATCACCTATGTCCATAAGGGACATGTCACATAAAGAAGAAAAAATAATGAGAATATATAAATATACGAAAAAATGAATAAACATCTTCAACGGGAATAATTTTTTCGTATAGGTTGTGTTATGTAAATTCTAATTTAATTTTTTGGTTGTTTAGTGGCACATCGACTCCTTATGGGTCATTTAATACCGAAATTTAATTTTCTTGGGAGTATTAGTAAATTCTTTTGCAAAAATATATTGCTCGTATTTTTACTATAAAAATGTATTTTTATTCGTTAATAGTGTTTAGACACCAGTTTCTTGTTTAATTCAAAATATTTTTTCCTAGTGAAGACAGATGACATGGAAAAGAATGACTGACAGGAAAATCTAAGCAGATGAAAAAAATATATCATTGTTCTTGACAAGTAATTGGTCACATCAAAAGTTTTTTGTCTGCGTGGTGACTGAAGTTTGAAGTTAATTAGTTAAAGAGGAAATACCTGTGCCAGGTGTCATTCGCACATAGGTTATTTAATAGTACACCGTTCCCAAAATCATCTCTACCCATCTGAACTAACAGCCTGGGTACTTCGACATAGTGTAATGTTTAGTAAACGTGTAGAAGACTGGGAGCTGAAGATGAAAAGAAAGCACGTAAGTCCAACTGAAGATAAGGAAGACAAACAAACAAGACCGATATATATATATATATATATATATATATATATATATATATATATATATATATATATATATATATATATATAAAAACAAATATATGTATTAAACAAAACAATCACAAAGCACATAGTTAACATTGTGTTTGCGTGTGAATATTTGTGTGTGTGTGAACGTTTGTATTTGATGAATGTTTGTGATTTTCTAAGCCCGGCTTAGATGTGGCACAAGACCGATAGTAGGGGGTACCCAGTGAGGATCGAACTCACTACTCAGTCGTAATTGATTTAGCAAGACAAGCTTTCTAGCCATTACACCACGCCGAGGGGCTCTTTGATGAATGTTTGTAATGTTCATAGCATTTTCCCAGAAATAGGAAACGCTGCTCTTCTAAGAGCTTGCATCTTGTCGCTGAAATGAAGAAGAAAGAGAGATTTATCTCACCTCTACGCGATGTGGGATGCATCCCGAGGCCTGAGGGAAAAAGAGATCGAGGCAAGAGGTCGCACAGTATTTATAGTATGGGGAGAGAGACCCCTGGTGAAGAATTTGGGAATAAGGAGGAGGTAACTCCGACAAGCGTGCCTCGACAGATCCACTACAACTGAGTAGTGAGTTCAATTCTCATTGAATGCAACATATTTTCGGCCTCATTCAACATCTAAGCAACGCTTAGTCAATCGTGTGCACTTCGATATGGTGTAATGGTTAGCTTGTCTCGCTTTATCAATTATAGTGATTTCGATACTCCCAGGATGCTGTAGCCTTATGCCACATTTAAGCTACGCTTAGAAAAGCACCGTCTAACCTAACAGCCAGTATTCCGGGATAACCAATGTGTAAAACTGTTCTGTTTGAAACGGTGTTATAGTAAAATTATTTCCTTGTAAAACAATACCCTGACTTGCACATGTCATTTCAAATAAATCTTGGGGCATTGCGAATTGAACAGTTTATTACAACTGTAGAATGATTTCCCCCCTCAGTCGGTGCTTTCAACTTAAAGGTTTTGTGACAGATTAAGTAGACTTAGTAAATAAAAATAAGAACATAGGTGGGGCACTCATCCATCTTTCTACCAACTGGACAACATCTACCCCATGCTGAGTCTCTAAGTGATATCTTTGAGACAATTAATTTCATAATTCATAAGCATTTTTCCTCTTCAGTTTTAATCCGTAATGATTTTTAGAATATAGAAGATTATATTTTAGATTAGTTAAGATTATACATGGTTAAATAATAGTCTAGCAGACTATTATTGTTTTAAAGAATTGTAATTTCGTCTGAGTGCCTCATTTTGACCTCAAGTTCAGATGGTAGACAAAACAAAGGAAGTCCATTTTGATTGGTTAAATCGAACGTGGGAATGTTAGAGAGATAGAAAGTGTTTTCGAGGAGTTAAGATTTTGTATGTCGAACAATGTGGACGTGTTAAAATTGTATCTCAAGGCTTGCTCCTCAGTGGGGTGAAATAGCGAAAAAAATGTACATGTCGACGTATTTAATAAAATATATAAGTTTAAAATTCCTTTTCGTTGAAGTTCTATTTTTACCTTCGAACAAACCAAGGATCACCCGGCCGAGAGAAGAAAGAAAAGAGAGAGAAAATGCAACGTTATGAGTGAATCAAGACCGTTGCCCAAGAGAACTCCAGAAAAAAGAGGCAATACAACACACATAATCTTTTTTTTACGTTTTCTCCCTCCAGGGATAATCTTATCTAATCCTTGAACGCTTTTTATAGACGAGAGTATGGCCGTTTCGCCACAATCCTATTTTTACCTTTACGTTTTCATACCGTTTTATTATATGCTTCTGGTTTGTTTTTCAAAGTTCAGTTTTTTTCTTTTTTTATTTAAACATACAAGATGGAACCTCGACTAGCTTTCCACAGATCGGACCATGACTACAAGAATTTGAGTCTCCATTCTCGTTTTTGTTAATGCACACTAAAAACCGCGAACGGACCGTTGCAAGCTCGCACGGAAACGAAATGTGAAAATAAACGAAGGCTTACGACCACATCACGTTCCCGTACGATCACCCACGTTAAACAACGTTGAACCTGGTCAGTACCTAAAGGAGTAACAGATGGTGAATACCAGGTGCTGTAACCTGGTGCGGGTGGTGTAATTAATAAAGGGTCATAATCAGAAATCGGAGAGTCCAGTTCGAACTCTAGTCGTGTTCGTTATATTATTATATTATGTGAAAATTGTCTGATATGAATAAAGTGTCGCTGCCGACACTTGGGTTTGAACACGGATCGCCAGAGAGCAAGCACAGTCAACCTCATCTTGAAATAATTAGATCACCTGACAGGTAAATGATATATATATATATATATATATATATATATATATATATATATATATATATATATATATATATATATATATATATATATATATATATATATATATAATTAGAGGCGTCTGACTGAGTATTGTCCTATTATTGTATCTGTTATTTATAATGTCTCTCCTACAAACGGACATTACAAAACAAATATCAATGGGAAGGGTATTAATTTACCTCTTCTCCTCCCAGCCATGGGTTAAATAGTGAGACTTGTATCAGAGAATCATTATTGTCTGAAAGAAATTATTTCAATCCAAAAATATGTTTCGGCCTTAAACAACCTCTAAAAGGTTGATAAGGCATAAAAACAAATCAATGAAAGTAAACTCCACGTTACGAAAGCGAGACTCGAACGCTGTTTTCAGTATATTTAGGCATTTAAGGGTTTCACTTGTTCGATCTAGGTGGGTCGGTTGGTTGCACTTCTGTTATATCAGCTCTTTTTTTCGACTCTTCCTCCTCCTGCCAACTCTCTGGTAATTGGTAACATCAATCCCAACTGTGAAAAAGGAGAGTTAGGATTGAGGTCACATGAATAGATTTTAAAGATTTCTGATGACAAGATATACTGACGTATTGGATGGCATATGAGACGTACGAGTGTATAAGACGCACCACAAATCAAAAAAAAATTTGTAATTACTAAAATTATTAGTAAATGGTACAGCCTAGACGTATTTATGACGTATTATTTTGGTTAAATAAGCCACGATTACACTTAAACGAAAAATAATCGACAAAAAAAAAAACAAAAAAAACAACCCCCCCCAAAAAAAAATGACACGAGCCTATAAAATCTTTATTACATCTTTTATATGATCTGTACAACCTGCATCTTGTAAACGTCTTAGTAGAATAATTAAGATATAAAAATTCTGATTGTATTTCTACCAAAGTTATCACAAGAAAAATATTAATGAAACAAATATATTTTGCAAATATATAAGTTGAATTTATTGCATATAATTTTAGTGAAACAAATTACTAATATTAAACGTGATGAAATTAATATAATGAATATTATCAATGAGAACACTTTTAATCTGCATAATAGCCTTTCAAATAATGACAATAGGTATATGACAGTTACTCTAAGGTCTAAGCTAAAATGGGTTGACAGGTAGGTAATTTCGGCCGACTATCACGAATTTTAATCCTACATATAGCATATAAGAGGCACGGGAAATTTAAAAGAAAGTTTTAGTAAAAAAAGTGCGCCTTATAGCGATTTTCCAAGTGTATCTTAGATGTGGCACAAGGCCGAAGTACGCCTTATAGCGATTTTCCAAGCGTAGCTTAGATGTGGCACAAGGCCGAAGTACGCCTTATAGCGATTTTCCAAGCGTAGCTTAGATATGGCACAAGGCCGAAGTGCGCCTCATAGCGATTTTCCAAGTGTATCTTAGATGTGGCACAAGGCCGAAGTGCGCCTTATAGCGATTTTCCAAGTGTATCTTAGATGTGGCGCAAGGCCGAAGTGCGCCTTATAGCAATTTTCCAAGTGTATCTTAGATGTGGCACAAGGCCGAAGTACACCTTCTAGCGATTTTCCAAGCGTAGCTTAGATGTGGCACAAGGCCGAAGTGCGCCTTATAGCGATTTTCCAAGTCTATCTTAGATGTGGCGCAAGGCCGAATTGCGCCTTATAGCGATTTTCCAAGTGTATCTTAGATTTGGCACAAGGCCGAAGTACGCCTTATAGCGATTTTCCAAGTCTATCTTAGATGTGGCGCAAGGCCGAAGTGCGCCTTATAGCGATTTTCCAAGTTATCTTAGATTTGGCACAAGGCCGAAGTACGCCTTATAGCGATTTTCCAAGCGTAGCTTATATGTGGCACAAGGCCGAAGTGCGCCTTATAGCGATTTTCCAAGCGTAGCTTAGATGTGGAACAAGGAGGAAGTGCGCCTTATATGTCGTCAAATACGGTATATACAATTTTTTTTTTCGCTTTTTTTTGTTTTTCAAATGTATCAATTTCTCGCCGGAACATTTGTTCACACAGTATAACTATAACTTTTACATAAGTAAAATATTGATTATTTATTATTAGTAATCTATAAGTTGACACTGTAGCCTCAGGGGATGACCAGTCTGAGAGAAGAGAGAAACTGAATTAAAGCCACGGACAAGATAACTGGAAAAAAACATACAATTATGTTTCTCGGGAATTTATACATTTACAGATAATAAAGAAAATTATTCCATAAAGTGTTACGATCCTCCTAAGTTCTAAAGGAACGTGTCTTAAATATATATCATTAAGTTTTATAAAGTTCGGTTCACCATTCGTAGAAAAGCATCGAGTCGAATATTAAATCATTTTTACGAGATGAAAAAATCGATTTGGGCGGCAACTGTTTTTTTGGTGATGAATTGAAAAAGGCAAATTTCTTTTATGTCTCATATTCCATAAACAACTTTGAAGGTCACTTAGTTCTTTAAAATATAGTCAGTAAATTTTCATATACATACATACATACATATATACATATATATATATATATATATATATATATATATATATATATATATATATATATATATATATATTCTTATGAGCCCTTTTCAATGGGAGATTTATAGAAGTGAAGTGACATGAAAAAATATTTGAAGAATAAGATTTTTTTTCTTCTTTTCTTTTACTTATGGGCTTCTGCAGTGACGTAGCAAATGTAAATAGAATTTATAGGCAGGGCTCATGGGGCAACTGCTTTTGGGTTGTAAGAAATGAAAAGAAAGAAAGGAAAAAAATGAAAAGAAAGAAAAAAAAATGAAAGATAAACTGAAAAAGAAATCTAATGAATGCAGAAAACATTGATAGAGATTTTTCAAGAGAGTGCTGAAAAGTTCTCTGTTCGACCAACAAGTCAGATATTTGGACATATTTCTGGAAATCAGAATGTCTGAGAACTGTTTAGCATCCTTTAGTAAATATGAACCATAGATCAATAAGAACAAACACACACACATATGTTTGGTTGAATAATCTAGACATACTATGCCTAAGTACTTTCAGTCTCAACCGAAATCATCTTTAAGGTTGAATTACTAAGACAAAACATTAATGTAATTAATAATTTCGATTTTTCTTGTAAATGCACAGGAAACGCGCCTTGTTAATAAAAAATTAACGTAATCTAAGGGAGGCAACTTAATTTATATTTGTAAATTTCAAAGAAAATTACCATTTAAATATTTTAAAACATTGCTGTTCGAATTGTAATTTAAAAAAAATTACAATTTAAGTATTTTAAAACCTTGTTGTTACAGAGTCGCACTTCCCGACAGTGGAACTCTCTTCCTCTTATTTGCTTCCCTGGTAGCTATAATATTCAAATATTCAAATGTAATGTCAATCGAAATCTTCTGATGCCTTGATCCTGATCCCCGTCCTTCACTGTATCCTTTCCTCAAACATCCCTATTTACTCTTGTTCTCAGTCCTCTGTAACCCCTTGCGTGCTAGTAGCACTCCCGCCTTGCTTGGGGTGAAATGCTTTAAAAAAAAAAAAAAAATAAAGAGACATTTTAAAACATTGTTGATAAAGTCATAATTAATCTTATTTTGTATTGGGTGCATTTTTCTTATGTAGAGGGCTTCATGAATTTGATATTTTTTTTATTTTAATGGTAGAGTATACTTGTATTGTCAATTAATATTTCTCTAAATTGTGAATGTAGACAGGAATGTTCCTTTAAATGTTGTGCAATGGAGCTTGAATCTGTTATATGTAATCTCCTCGATAATGTTGTTTTCTTGAAGCCAACATACCTATTTACTTTTTTTCGTCAGAGATACAATCTCCCAAAGGACATTTAAATTGAGATACAATGTTGGTCTTTTGCTAAACATTAGTTGACGGCCATCTTTCTTATCATTGCTCTGTCTATTGCTGTTAAGCAAATTTGTTAATTTCCATGCGTTGCACACGTTCATTATAACTTATTTTTTAACGTTTACTGTATATTTTACGATGTATTGTCAAATTGATTTTTGTTTTATATCTTTTCGTTAGTAAAATGCTTCCTACCCAGTTTATAAATGACGTTTAAATTTCAGTTCAGTTTCTTTTTATTTATTTTATTATTATTATTATTATTATTTATCTTTAATTTTTTTATTGTCAAGTTGCTTTTTATTATATCTTTTTGCTAGTAAAATGCTTCCTATTCCGTCTATAAATGGCGTTTAAATTTCAGTTCAGTTTCTTTCATATTATCACCTGCCATAAGTATATGTATCGTGAACATCCATTCTTATGATCTATTTCTGTGAAACATTACAATCGAACATTGCCTTAATTCCTCTTCCTTTTTCAATATTCATCGAGCTTTTAATTTTATATTTACTCCAATCTCTTCCAAGTATGTTTTTCAGATGCTACTTTTAACTCTTGAGGGAAATCGCTTAGTTGAAATCGTAACGACTTTTTCCACACTATCTGTCTATATCTCTGAGATGGGGTATTATGATTACTTGCATTACTTACATTATTCGGGCTGTTATCCTCATCTTCATTGCCATATTTACAACCTTTCGGCCGTTGTACGCCCGGCCTTCTTCAGGATCTGTCTATATCTCTGAGATAGGGTATTATGATTACTTGCATTACTTACATTATTCGGGCTGTTATCCTCATCTTCATTGCCATATTTACAACGTTTCGGCCGTTGTACGCCCCCGCCTTCTTCAGGTGATTGGAATTTCGAACCGAGCCCTTTATTTCGTCCACCGGAGTAGATTGTTCTATTCCCATGTATCATGCTTCTTCTGGATGCCTCAGTTATTTCCCTTTAACTCAGCTCTCCATGTTTTTGGTTCACCACTGCTGTGGACTGGTATTGAACTCACAACTCTTTGGGTTTAGTCACTGGATCTAACCAACGTCTTTATCAACTGGGACACACTTTTTACAATTTTCTTTTATCCGAGTATTTATTGCAGTACTTTTACCCTATATACTCTCAATATCTTTTCTTCTTCTTCTTCTTCTTCTTCTTCTTCTTCTTCTTCTTCTTCTTCTTCTTCTATGTGCTATATACCTTCAGAACGTTGGAGATCATGGCTCTCCACAATATCCTGTCCTTTGTAGTAAATTTCGTCTCTTTGATATCTCTTTTTAACCCTCTTCTGACATCAACTTACTCAAGCTAAGTAGGCTATGCGCTTTTTTCCCAATTATCTAAACCTTTATCGTAAAAGTAAAATTATTTTGCATAGCCGATAATAAATAAAGTATTTTTAATATTTACCCGATACAAAGCCCATGAACCGCTCAGTGAAGAGGGTCACTAAATGCGTTTGCTGTATGGATGTAAGAGGATTACGGCTAAATGTAGGATAGAAAACTATTAACACTAAATTTGTTGAGGGGGGATTTTAGTACCCAGGACGCCCCTGGTAGTTTGTTTCACAACGTAGCTGTTCTATGGCGGAGTCTGTTCGAACTGCCTTCTTAGCAATGAAATACGCATGGAATGAGGATGACGCGCTTCTCTGTGTATATAGCATGGCAGGTCTTAGCTGTATATGACAAAAATAGAAGAACAAACTTGTCGGAACATTTGCCATGGAAATAGCGTAGGCAATAATTTGTTGAAAATAATTCAATCGCAAAACGAGAATTATTCTTACAATCCAAATAATCTTACAGCTTTAAATAACGCATAAAGTGTAGATAAGCCGTAAAAATAAATCAAACAAATCTGTACCCTCAAAAAGTGTGTTGCTATGCCAGCTTTTTTGCATTCCCCATTTTAAAGCGCAAACCTTGCTTCATCTAAATATACCTCAGGAACATCACAAGTATTTACCAGAGTGATATTTTATTTTCGTGGCATACAGATATGCATCTTGCTCTTGTCACTATTTTTGGTTTCTTCCAGATGCATATCGGATCATTATTGAGTTGTCAAGAGAGTGAATCTTTGGGACATGCCTGAAAATTATTCAAAAAGTTGTTCCAATCATTTATATCGGGTGAGTCTCTGATTTCTATTGGTAACATGTAACTTAGTACTACTTTCTTCATATTAGGCTCATTAGTGATTAAACAGGCTCCCCCACCAGACTTTTCTCGTGAGTAAGATAGTTAGACTCCTAGTAGAGTAAAGAAAAAAACTGTCAAAGCGTAGATGAATCAGAAACTGTAACAAAGGTCAGCTAAAGCAGTGGTTGGCCCTTTAGCTGTTTAAGAAACAAATATGTCGGGGCAGGTGTCTGCAATGGGATTTAGCTAGTCACCCTAGTAGATGAGAACACTCGGAAAACATGCAGCCAGAGATTATATTCTTACGATAAGTATAGTTAAGCTAAAACAATTAAAAACAGTCCTGCTAAGTTATAGTGATGGTTAACAAGCTTCTCTGGTGACGTTGTTTTTTTTTTTTTTAATCATTTCACCCCAAGCAAGGCGGGAAAGCCACTAGTACGCAGGAAGTTACAGAGTGTGAAAATGAGAAAAAAGACTGAGTATAGGGGTTTAAGGATAAAAAAAAATGAACGAGTCTTAAGACGACAGAAGATGGCTATTGACGTTGCATTTACTTTTTTGAAGATTGTAGTTTTTAGGGAAGCAAGGAAAGGGAATTGAGTTCCCCAGGCGGGAAGAGTAATTCTCCCAAGGACTCTATATAGCGATTTTGTGCTAGATTAATCTCAGGTTAAAAATTAACTTTATTTATTAAATGATTTACGTGTTGGTTAGTATAAAGCAGCCGGCTTTTTGGGTTAAACTGCTTTAGTCTCTTGGTGTCCTATTGAATATTCTTTTACATTCTATTATATTTGATGTGAAGTAAGAAATATGTAAATTTATACATCGACTGAAACACATTAAAGAAGATGATCTTTTTTTAATTGACTTATTACAAACCTGTATATATTCATACTTGTTTTTCTTTCTTTAATTTAATTTACTTTTTCCCCTTTCTTCCTTCGATTAGATTTTCTCGTGTTTCTGTCGTTTTAATTCTCTCATGTCGTTCTCATTTCTTAAACTTTAACATGTCCATCTCTTTCCCTGACACTCTACCATACTCTTTCTTTCTTTCATTCTTTGTTTGTTTGTTTGTTTCTTTCTTTTACTTTTTCCTTCCTTCCTTCCTTCCTTCCTTCCTTCCTTCCTTCCTTCCTTCCTTCCTTCCTTAAATTCGATTTTCTCATGTTTCTGTTTCAACGTTTTAATCTACTCATGACTTCTTCCTTAAATATTTCCTTTCTTTTTCACTGACACAGTATCTGTAAACAATTTTTCTTTCTTTCTTTCTTTCTTTCTTTCTTTCTTTCTTTCTTTCTTTCTTTCTTTCTTTCGTTCATTTATTCGTTCGTTCATTCGTTCTTTCCCTTTTCCTTCCTTCTTTCTTAATCTTTAACCTTTCCTTCTCTTTCCATACTCTCTCTCAAAACAGTTTCTTTCTTTCTTTCTTTCTTTCTTTCTTTCTTTCTTTCTTTCTTTCTTTCTTTCTTTAAACCGTCATTAATCTTTGACATTTCCTTCTCTCTCTCAGACCATATATCTCAGAATAGTTTCTTTCTTTTTCCTTCCTTCCTTCCTTCCTTCCTTCCTTCCTTCCTTCCTTCCTTCCTTCCTTCCTTCTGTCTAATACTTCTTTCTTAATTTTTAACAATTCTTACTATTTCCCTGAAATTCTATCTCAAATCTATTTCTTTATTTCTCTGTCACCGATTTAACCCCCCCTCCACCCATTACCCAACTAATCCCTTTTCCGTATCTTAAGAACAATATAACAAGTGTTAAAACCAGCATGCGCTATTTGCAGAGGGCAACGTCATTATTTACGTGACACGGTCGCTAATAAATTTTATCGGTAACGGAATATTTCCCGTACACCAATGACAGCATTTTTTTTCCTATTGACGTCATGAGTACTTCAAAGGTAAACTCATTCTATTGCAAACACGAGTTGCATATAAAACTGCCCCCCCTCTCGCTAAATAGATTGCACTGGCATCGCGCAATCGTAATCACGGTGAAAAATTGCTGACAAGGGAAAGGAATATGATGGGCAGTGTTTTTAAAAAAATATTCCATGACGCCCAGTTCTTCGAAGCCCAAGCGCAGATCTCCTCCAGTGCTTGCTTCTCGATCCAACTCTCTTTCTAGTTTACATTAATGTTCTGCGTAAGATATACTCCGATCTTTTGTGAATATCTGCGTGTCCTGGGAGTATCAAATTCTTCAAGCATACTTTTCTCATTATCTGTCTGAGAAATTTCATCTAGCCCTTTCTGATTATAAATCTCCTTTTTGTTTCCATTTACATTAAAACTTGCCTGCTTCACAGATGCTTTGTCGATGGTATTCTCAGCATCCTTTTGCATAACTACATCTTTGTTACTTCAAGCCTCTTTTTCATCTGTATCTGTCTATATTTCTGAGATGAGGCATTATGTACACTATTTACATTATTCGTACTATTGTCCTCGTCTTTGTTGCCATATTTATTACAACGTTTCGGTCTTTCAGTATCTGTCTATATTTCAGAGATGAGGTATTATGTACACTATTTGCATTATTCGGACTATTCTCCTCATCTTTGTTGCCATATTTATTACAACGTTTCGGCCTTTCAGTATCTGTCTATATTTCTGAGATGAAGTATTATGTACACCATTTACATTATCGGACTATTGTCCACATCTTTGTTGCCATAATTATTACAACGTTTCGGCCTTTCTGTATCTATCTATATTTCTGAGATGAGGTATTATGTACACTATTTACATTATCGGACTATTGTCCACATCTTTGTCGCCATATTTATTACAACGTTTCGGCCTTTCAGTATCTGTCTATATTTCTGAGATGAAGTATTATGTACACTATTTACATTATTAATAATATGTATAAATATGTATTATATGTAATAAATCTGGCGACAAAGATGGTGACAATAGTCCAAATAATGTAAATAGTGTCTTTTTCATCTGTTAGAGAATTGTCCTTCATTCACTGACATATTGGAGGATTGATATTAATTGGCAACCCATTACACTTTTGTTTGTTTTTAATGAAAGCTTCCTGCTTTTTTTTTTTATACTTGCTTATCTTTTACAACACATTTTTTACTATTCCAATTCAGATTCCTGTATTAAATTTTCTGTAGTGTATTAAAAAAAACTTAGCCAGATATTAAAAGTTCATATATAACGTTTAAATACTTCCAATTCATAGCTCGCATCTTAGGCTGTTCCTCCTGTTAACTGTCATAGGTTTTTTTATTACTGAAGTTGATAGTCACAGTGGAGTAATGGATACCAGCTAAGACATTAGAGTGTCGAGTTCAGTTTCTTTATTTTTTCTGTCACTTTTCGACCCCCCCCCTTTACGCAGCTATACCTTTTCCGTTCTCCTTAGCCGGGTATTGAACTCACACTCTTTGGATCCTGTCACTGGATCTAACAGTGTGCCAGTGGAGAACTTAGAAAGGGAAACTAACATGAGATAATTGACAACTGACATCTATTAAAAAACGTGGTACGTGGAACTAGAACAGTCTCCCCCAGTGAGCGAAATAAAGGGTTCATTTCGACATTCCAATCACCTGAAGAAGGCTGGAGTGTACAATGGCCGAAGTTTTGTAATAAATATGGCGACAAAGATGGTGACAATAGTCCGAATAATGTAAGAAGTTTTATATCCTGTGAGTGTCAGATTCTTTAGGCCCTCTTTCCTCATTATATATCGCCAAAAATTCAGTTATCTTTTTTCTGGAGGCACATCAAATATTAATACAACCCAGTGTGTATGCTTGTGCATATGTGTGCGTGTATGTGAGTGTGTGTGTGTGTGTGTGAGAGAGAGAGAGAGAGAGAGAGAGAGAGAAAGAGAAAGTATGTGTACGAGTGCAGTGTGCGTGTGAGTATGTGCGCACGAGAGTATGTGCGTGAAAGTGTGTGCATGAGTATGTGTCTGTGTCCGTTTGTGTGTGTGAGAGACAGTGTGTTTGTGCGTGTGTGTAAGAGGTAGAATGTGTGTGTGTGTGTGTGTGTGTGTGTGTGCGTGCGCGCGCGTTGAGGCGGGCACTGGTAAATGTAGAAATATGTATTTGAAACCCAAGAAAGCAGAAATGGGTTCCAAAAAGAAACTCTTTCTTTCAAAGATTTCACTCCAACAGCTTTTTCAATGAATGTTATGCAATGATATTTTACAAATAATATTAACATATAATGTAATGTACTTGACAACTAAAACGACAAGCAAAGGGTTATGGAGATTCACTCACATCATAGCAACAGTAATTAGCCTTGTGATCACAGAGATAAAAGAATACTTGAGACATAATTAAACATACACAAATAACAGAAAAAGCAAGGTAAATTGGATTATAATTGGATACAACTTATTTATATTTTTTGTGTTTATTGGTGTGTGTATTTTTCATCACATGTGACATAAAATAATTATTTTATGGCACATGTGATAAAAGAGAGAATTTACTCCGTAGTATTACAAGCCATATTACAGAGAGAAGTCAGACACGTGCTGCCCGTGCCAAGGTTCGTGTTGAAGAGGTTGAATTTAACTTCTTTCGGTGTGATGTCCATATTTCTGATAGATGCAGTTTTTGCTGCATGCTGGTAGTATTTTTTATTTTATTTTATTTAATTTATTTTAAAGTTTTTATATTATTTTATTTATAATTTTCATTATTATTGTTATTATTATTATTATTTTATATTTATTTATTTATAATAATAATGTCCCTACAGGGTCTCCTGATTTTCTTAAGCAAAAGGAATTTTCAAATAATAAAAACATACAAACATTTAATGGTAAAGGTAATATTAACCGTTTCCTTATAAAGAAACTGTTGGTATTCATTGACCAGGTAGCAAGGGCTGTTCGAGTTACGTGTTACTTTATTCCTAACCATCATGCTAAAATCAAAATGTAATATTTCTTTATAACAGGGGTCGGCAACCTTTTGGGGTGAGAGGGCCAGAAAGCTATGCAGTGTCTTGGAGGAGGGCTATGATATCAAAATTACTATAGATTGTCTCGACCCCTCACCGCTACGTCCAGAAGACTCGAGGTTTAAAGAAAAAACGACGAAGTTAATGTTATATTATTTAAACAAGTTTCCTTATTTTACTGCAGGTATAACAGGATAACTGAGAATCAACAAAAATGCAAATTTCTTACGACAAATGAAATACAGTAAAAATAGCAAATTACTTAATGAGACATTTGTTTCTATTTATAGTTCGATAACTTCTCCACATCAGGTGAAATAATTGTCGGCAACAGAAGCAAAACATCATCCAGGTCGTCATCACCCAACCTTGTTCGAAAAACAATTTTAGCATATTTCATTGTCAAAAAACATGTTCACAAGCATATATACTTCCAAATATTGGTACCATTCAATAGGCTTTTATATTTTCCGCTTGGTAAAATATATTACTTGTAGAAGTCGGCCGTGGAATCGCAATTACATTTTGATTTTAAAAATTTGTCGCATTGTAAGGTGATTAACTCCAACTGATATGTTTCTGACACTTGCTCCACAAATTAAATAATTTATTTCTAGGTGTTAAAGTAGGCGGGCTGGACAAAAATACTTTACGGGACGGATGTGACCCGGGGACCGGGGGTTACCGATCACCGACTTTATAAGGAAATATTCGGCGTTCACCAAACGAGCAGTCAGTGGTACTCTCCGCTGAAAATGTTAAAATCTTTCAATTAATAAATTTTTTCAGAAATATACGATTCTCAATTCTAATATTCGTTATCGATTTTTCCAGTATTGAGGGGGACTTTCTTCCTCACCTTTTGTTTGAAGGAGTTTGGAATATCAACATCTTGATTATTTTCACTTGCCTGGGGTGTTTCGGCGTAGCCCATTTGGCTCGGCTGATTCGGCGTCAGAAAAAAAGTAGACTATTCGACACAGCCTTTAGAAAAACGATAATGACCACAAAAATTGCAATATGAGCTCTGGTGAAAATCATGCAATGATAACAGCAAAAAAAAAACAGTCTACTCCATTGAGCGAAATAAAGAGTTCAGTTCGAGGTTCCATGAAGAAGGCCAAAACGTTGTGATAAACATGGCGACAAAGATGAGGACAATAGTCCAAATAATGTAAATAGTGTACAGCCTTTAGGCGTAAGGATGTTTCTTCTCACTGTCTTTGACCCGAGGCACCCCTACCCTACAAAAATGGATAAAATCAATGAAAACAAACAACTTATAATATAACTTTTTATTCATTTAGGGGATTAAAGATCCTATTGAAACACTAATGGAATAATGAAAATTACAAACTTAAATTAAAAATGTATTTAAAAAAAAATTAAAAACTTAGTAAAACTATTTAATCTTAGAAATTACACTTTCATTTCGTAATTATGAGCAACACCCTTCATGAATTCAATAAGATCTAATGATTCAACTTCCATTGTGATATATAACACATACATGATGAAAAAAGATTAGGTGCAATATTGAAAATCACGTCAGCAAATCAAATTTCTGAGTAGACTAAATATTAAAGCCAGCTTATTATTCCAAATACTTCTATTCTATTATTGGTTTCCCTAGAATCTCCGTATAAGAATTTTTCTTCCACACCCAGTTGTGGAACATATAATGTATAGGGCTCATGCTATGACTAAATGCTCCAAATCAGTTGGATTAGCTGGTTCCTTGTTTAATAATTTTCGATTCCAGGAAAGTCTAAAGTAATTTGAAAATATAAAAATGCCTCCAACTACTCATTTTCTTAAATTGGACTATTATAGCGGTGAAGTACTAATTTGACTACCAAATGAGAGAGAGAGAGAGAGAGAGAGAGAGAAAGAGAGAGAGAGAGATTCACAGAATGAGATAGATATAAACAGAATATGATGGCTAGATAGATATAAACAGGATAGATAGGCAGTGATTTTCCAAGCGTAGCTCAGATGTGGCACAAGGCCGAAAGTATGGGGTACCCAGTGCGGATCAATACACACTACTCAGTCGTAATTGTTCTAGCGAGACAAGCTTGCTAACAATTACACCACCCAGGATGCCCTAGGAGATAGATAGGTAAATAGATATGAACAGAACAAGATAGAAAGAAACAGAATGATATAGAAACGAAATGAGATAGATAAATAGATAGATATTAACAGAATAAGGCAGACAGATAGGCAGAGTGATGGGCTGATATAAACAGAATATGATGGCTAGATAGATATAAACAGAAAGAGACAGATAGATATGTAAACAGATATTAACAGAATAAGATAGCTAGAAACAGAATGAGATAGATAGATAGATAGATAGATAGATAGATAGATAGATAATGAGACAAGGATAGATAGATAGATAGATAGATAGATAGATAGATAGATAATGGAGAGCCTGAGATAGATAGATAGATAGATAGATAGATAGATAGATAGATAGATAGATAGATAGATAGATAGATAATCAAGAGCCTGAGATAGATAGATAGATAGATAGATAGATAGATAGATAGATAGATAGATAGATAGATAGATAGATAGATAATGGAGAGAGATAGATAGATAGATAGATAGATAGATAGATAGATAGATAGATAGATAGATAGTAACAGAATAAGATAGAAAGAAACAAAATGAAATAGACTGATGCCTCATCGTTATTGCCATATTCACAACGTTTCGGCCATTGTAAGCTCAGGTCTTCTTCAAGTGATTGGGATTTCGAAGTGAACCCTTTATTTCGCCCACCGGGGTAGATTGTTCTAGTTCCATGTACCATGAATATGGCAGTAAATATGAGGACAACAGTCCGAACAATGTAAATAATGCAAATTGTTACAATACCTTATCTCAGAAATATAGACTGAGATAGATAGATAGACTTGACTGAATGTAATAGATAGCTAGTAAACGAGATAGATAGATTGATAAATAGATGTGGGCAGACTGATAGATAGATAGATAGATAGATAGATAGATAGATAGATAGATAGATACAAGGATAGATGAATAGATAGATAGATGAATGATAGATAGATAGATAGATAGATAGATAGATAGATAGATAGATAGATAGATGAATAATATAGACAAGGATAGATAGATAGATAGATAGATAGATAGATAGATAGATAGATAGATAGATAGATAGATAGATAGATAGATAATGAGACAAGGATAGATAGATAGATAGATAGATAGATAGATAGATAGATAGATAGATAGATAGATAGATAGATAGACATGACTGAATGTGATAGATAACTAGCAAGCGAGATAGATGTGGGCAGTCTGAGGTAGATAGATAGATAGATAGATAGATAAGCCAGATAGATAGATAGATAGATAGATAGATAGACAGACTTGACTGAATGTGACAGATAGATAACTAGCAAGCGAGATAGATAGATAGATAGATAGATAGATAGATAGATAGATAGATAGATAGATAGATAGATAGATAGATAGATAGATAGACATGACTGAATGTGATAGATAACTAGCAAGCGAGATAGATGTGGGCAGTCTGAGGTAGATAGATAGATAGATAGATAGATGTTTCAGATAGATAGATAGATAGATAGATAGATAGACAGACTTGACTGAATGTGACAGATAGATAACTAGCAAGCGAGATAGATAGATAGATAGATAGATAGATAGATAGATAGATAGATAGATAGATAGACATGACTGAATGTGATAGATAACTAGCAAGCGAGATAGATGTGGGCAGTCTGAGGTAGATAGATAGATAGATAGATAGATAGATAAGCCAGATAGATAGATAGATAGATAGATAGATAGACAGACTTGACTGAATGTGACAGATAGATAACTAGCAAGCGAGATAGATAGATAGATAGATAGATAGATAGATAGATAGATAGATAGACTTGACTGAATGTGATAGATAACTAGCAAGCAAGATAGATAGATAGATAGATAGATAGATAGATAGATAGATAGATAGATAGATAGATAGGTATTAAATGAATAAGATGATACATGGAGTGGGAAAGATGTCGGGGTAGATGGAGAGAAACGTAAAACAGGCATAAAACTGCTGCAGATTTTGTTTTATTGAAAATTAAATTACTGAACCATGAGATTTTGTCTTTTTTGGCACCTTATGTTGTAAGCGAGGCGCCCATGTAACAACCTTTCCTTGCAGTAAAACAAGTCAAGTAATCTGATATGAAACGCTCCAAATATCGCCAAGCTCTTTTACACTCTGATGCTCTGTTTTTACACGTCTTACGTTTTATTGCAAATCAACGTGTGGTCTGAAATTGCAAGGTCTTAGACTCAGAAAGTTCTTCAGTTACTAGACAGAAAGAAAGATGAACAGAAAGAAAGATGAACAGAAAAAAATACGTCTACTGCTAGGAATTTTAGTTCATTGTGTCTTACCAGAAAATTATTATCACCAGAATCCATTTTCTAGGTTTATATATGTACCGTAAGTGCATTGAATATTGCTACCGCATCTGGCCTGGTTCCCCTGCTATATATTGAAAAATTCTAAACAAAATCCAAAGAAATATCTGCAGACTTACCGGTCCTGACTTATCATCTCGGCTTCAGTCACTTTTCCACCGCTGTAACGCGGCTTTTACACCATGACCTTGAATGATACGTAAAAAAGCGATCAGGATTTACCTACTTTTTATCGGTAGAAGGAAGTGGCACATAGACTGTTTAACGTCAGGTGCATCTATATGAACATATGGGCCAAGAAAAAGTTGCTCAACCCAAGCGAACACTGTTATGCTGTTTTTGTGTCTACGATCTTCTCTGTTGAAAACAATAAGGTATGTGTTGCTATAAGTATGGAATCGTCAGGACGAGGAATCTCTCATGAACTGTCCGAAGAGGGAAGGTAAACATTTTTTCTTTGAACAGATTTTAAATGACAGATAAAAGAGCACTAAACTTGGGTAATTTTGGTACCAAACGATATTTGATCTGAAGTACAACACATATACTTTTTTTATTCGAACCAAAGATTGGTTAATTGATTGATTTCTATTTTACGTTTTCTTAAACTGTTGGACCTTATTTAAAACCGAAACAAATTTTTTGATTGTAAGAAAAAATTTGCAAGAGAATATTGCATTAATTTTTTTTCAGGATAACGATGATTTCAAAGATACAATTTAACCCATAGCGAGGAGAAGTGAATGTAATGAACTCAAACTGGAATTCGAACTCGGCTATACATTACACTACAGACACATCCTAGAGGCAGAGAGAAAATATTTTGATCCAAAAATACTTTTTTCTGGGGCGGAACGAAGGTATTTTGATTAGAGGTAGACCGTACGGATATTTAGATCTATGGCAAAGCGTAGACGATTTGATCTTAGACAGAGAACAGATATTTCGATCAGAGAAAGTGCACATATAAGTTTCTTTGACGCAAAAAGGCAAATCGCAAATAATTTGATCAGAGCGTATAAATAAATTTGATTCGAAGAAGACTGCTCAGATTAGTTTTAAAAGCGCATGAACTTTGATACTAATCTGAGCATAGAATTTGATCCGATGTAGAACGTACAGATATTTGTAATCCGTAGAAGAGCGTACACATATTTTTATCTGAGGCAGAGAGAACAGAAAATTTGATCAGAGGCAAAGTGTAGACATTATTGATCCTAGACAGAACGTGCGTATACTTTGATCTGGAGAAGAGTTTTCATACTTTGATCCAAGGGAGAGTATACAGATATTTTAGTCTGTGGCAGAGCACACGGTTATTTTGACTTGTGGCACAGAGAATATATACTTTGATCTGAGGCAAAATGCGAATATTTTGATCCGAGACAAAGCATTCAAACAGAGCACAAATATTTTAACCGAGACAGAATACATTGATTCGAGACAGAGTGCGTATAGTTTGATTGGGTTTGGTACATTTCAGTGTAATCCATTTGACATCGGTGATTCGGCGTGGCCGATTCGGCGTGGCCGATTCGGCGTGGCCGATTCGGCATCAGGAAAATAATTGGACTATTCGGCACAGCTGTTTAGGCGTCAGACTTTCGACGTCACTCTCTTTGACCGGAGGCACCCCACCCCAAAAAAAAAAAAAAAAAAGAAGAAACAAAACAAAAAACAATTGATAAAATCATTGAAAACACCCAACATTCAATATGACTTTTTATTAATTTAGGGAATTAAGGATCTTATTAAAACACTAATGAAATAATGTAAATTAAAAACTTAAATTAAAAGTATTGTATTTAAAAAAAATTTACAAAACTTAGTAAAGATATTTAATCTTAGAAATTACTTCTTTAAAAAACTTTAATTCAAGATCGTTGCGTCAACAATAGAAGGGTATCCATCGTGTATCGCTTTTTTTTCTTCCATATTTTGATAAAATATTTGCTTGAAATAAAAGGGCTTTGACGGCTGAAAAATATGAAGTTGCACTGAAGGAAATATAATATAAAAATACCTCCAACTACTTTTTTCTTAGATTTAAAAATACCTCCAACTACTCCTTTTCTCACATTTAAAAATACCTCCAACTACTCTTATTCTTAAATTTAAAAATGCCTCCGGCTACTCTTTTTCTTAATTATAAAAATGCCTCCATTTACTCTTTTTCTTAAATTTAAAAATACCTCCGACTACTCGATTTAATAGATTTAAAAATGCCTCCAATTATTTCTTTTCTTACATTTAAAAATACCTCCAACTAATCTTTTTCTTACATTTAAAAATACCTCCAACTGCTCTTTTTCTTAAATATAAAATACCCCCAACTACTCTTTTTCTTAAATTTAAAAATGCCTCCAACTACTCTTTTCTTAAATATAAAATACCCCAACTACTCTTTTTTTTTTAAATTTAAAAATGCCTCCACTAATTTTTTACTTAAAATTGGACAAAAGTACTAATTTGGCTGCGCGTGTGTGTGCGTGAGAGAGAGAGAGAGAGAGAGAGAGAGAGAGAGAGAGAGAGCGAGCGAGCGAGAGAGGAAATTTAACCATAACGACGTAGTAGTAAGCTGACGCCTAATCGTCCCTATGCCGAAAAATTCCTACGTCGAATCGGCCACGCCGAATGAGCGACGCCAAATGGTCTACGCCAGACAGTCCCATTCCCAGTTTGATCCGAGGCTGTGTGTAGATACCTTAATTCAGGACAGAGCACAAATACATTAATCACAAACAGAGCCAACGGAAATTTGATAAAAGGCAATGGACAGTTATTTTGAGGTGAAGCAAAAAGAATAAACTATTCAAAACATAACGAATCTATTGTTTACTGACTGTGGATAAAACTGCCACACATTGCACAAACTCACATCTCATTACCGAATGAATAACCCCAGAGAAGAGTGTCTGCTCGTGCACGTGCAGTATTATCGAATCTGATAAGTTGCCAAGATACGTCAAGTCTGCAGCTGGTTCAATATTATTTAAGATAGTTGGATATGTTCCGGACAGATTTCCGGAACCTATTCCATATATCGATCAATTTCTTTAACTATTACCAGGCTATTTTTTGAGCACTCAAATGGATTCCTAGACATGGATTTGTTTTGGCAACAAACAGACAAATGCGACCTCCAGCTTTGGTGTTAGATTTCTATGCATAGCTTTTGCCATGGGAATGAAGATGACTTTTACACAGCAGCATATGAGTTGGCATTAAATGCACACACAGATCATATCACATTTATTTGTTATTTAACTTCCAGGCAATCTCACTTTTACATTTTGGCGATGACTCTGCTTATGGTTAACATGACCTGCTCAGGACAGAGGAACCAAACTAGACACTGTACAGATGTGTCTTGGAGAAAATTCTGGGTTAGAAAATGTTCCTCACATTTCTTGTGTGATTTACAAAATTTTGGTGTTATATGTCAATCTCAAAATCTTTAAACGGCTCAAAGGACATTATATTTGATCTCTTTTTTCTTATTGCGTCTTTATTTGTTTTATTAATATATATATATATATATATATATATATATATATATATATATATATATATATATATATATATATATATGTGTGTGTGTGTGTGTGTGTGCGCGAGTGTGTATATAGTGTATTTCAAGCAATCCCACATTTATATATGTTTCGTTGAAGACGACTGGCAAGTTACTGCAATTAAGATTTTCTTTAATTCATAGAAAATACAAGTATAATAGCTTCATTCACATGTAAAAAAAATAAATAAAAATAATGGAAGTACTAATAATAATAAAGAAAAAAACACGCTCAATAATACTGCCAACATGTACTGACCGTTTTTGGAAAATAAAAAAAAAATTAAAAAAAACATTCCCATTACTCAGAAAAGATATATAATGAACTACACATTAAGTTATAAATAAAATAAAATAAAATAAAAAAAAACTTCCCCGATAATGGCTAACAGAATAGCCGAAAGTTCTCGGAGATATAGATGATTTGAAAACTTTTTACATACTTTATGTCCCGAAAAGAAAACACTTAAATTAAATAAAAAGCATAACCGCATTATCTTGCCTGTCGTCTTAAATGAAATTTATAGATATAACTTTCATTATATATATATACATATAGTCAGCCACAGACAGACTGTTTCGCTGTATCATATCCCATCAGTGTGGCTAGACGTCCGATTGCTTCAAGCCGTGATCGAAACCCGACCGATTTGGCAGCAGTCAGAGATTCTACCCGCAAGCTATAGTCCCACGGTTCGTTTTTACTATGCGAAAGATCGAAACCCGACCGATTTTAGAGCAGCAGAAAATTATAAAATCAGCATTCCTTTCCGAGATTCTACCCGTACAAGCTATAGTCCCACTCTCTCTCTCTCTCTATATATATATATATATATGTATATATATATGTGTGAGCGAATCTATGATAGGCCAAAAAATCTCCTAACGTTTTAATACAATATATGGAACCAGAAAAGACGTGCAGAGAAAAGTAGACAAAAAAATTGCAATATGAGCTCTGGTAAAAAGCATGCAAGGATAACAGCAAAAATTGCTATATGACACTGATAAAAAAATGGTTGCTGAAGACATTAGGTTTATAATACCAAGAAATTCATGCACAGATGTTCTCAAGGACACATGGCAGAGACGATAAAGGTGTTAGTTAGATCCAGTGACAGAACCCAAAGAGGGTGAGTTCAATACCCGGTTAAGGCAGTGGAGAATTAAGAGAAAATAACTGATAACTGACATCAATTAGGCATGACACATGGAACTAGAAGGGTTCCGTTCGACATTCCAACCACCTGAAGAAGGCCGGATCGTACAACGGCCGAAACGTTGTAATAAATATGGCGATAAAGATGAGGACAATAGTCCGAATAATGTAAATAGTAGATACACACACACACACACACACACATATATATATATATATATATAGTCCAAACAAAACATTTCCTTCATAAAAATTCTAGTAAATACTAATAGCTCGGCGTATGGATGAGTTATAGCAAATTTAGAATAGAAGAAAAGAAAATTGAACATAGAATAGTGAGCGAAATAAAGGGTTCAGTTTCAACCACCTGAAGAAGGCCGGATCGTAAAACGGCCGAAACGTTGTAATAAATATGGCGACAAAGATGAGGCAGTTTTTACCCATCACCCCAAATGACTACAAACCTGAAAACTCGTGTCATGTTCTTAAATAGTCTCGTTAGTTCGGGACTTTCACGTGGATGTCATGCATGATGGCAAACCCGTTCAGGCATATCTAAAGTATCAGCTGGAAACAACCGCGTCTGAAGATCAAATAGCGAAAAAAGACTTTGAACGTGTGCATCATCTTGCTTTGAACATTTTTGCACTGATGCTACAGATTCAGAAATAAAGAAAGCACTTGAGGACTACCAGCAGCAACAACTAAAATGGTTAGCACATTTAACAGAAAAGAAAATAATGACATAATCATGATAATTAAAATTCCACGCCATTTTCAAACATAAGGTTAGGAAGGAAGCACATTCATCGCGATGAGAAACACTGAAAACAGCTACTGCACTTGAGAAACATGTTTTCCTGAAAAATTGTTTTATGGGAAAGATTCTATAAATTTCAGCCGAAAGCAGTACTGGCTGCTCGGTCAATGAATGCCAAAAGTTTCCTTATAGGGAAACGGCTGTATTACCTTTACAATTTATTCATATTTTCAGGTTTATCAAAATACTGTTTTGTTTTGTTGTGCTGCAATTCTATTCTTTAGTGTTAAATGATAAGAATCTATTTCTTACCGAAGGAAATGAGTGATATTGAAATATCGACATTTAATAACAAAATCTCATGAAACTGAAGTGAATGGTTTTATTACTTGTAACCACTCACTGAAACTTTTCTTGAAGTTATTGCAGATAAATTAATATGGAAGTTTTCTATTATTGAATGGAAAACTTTTATT
>CAHIKZ030004577.1:3592500-3645000 GCA_903632075.3 Acanthosepion pharaonis | reverse complement strand
TCGCGAGGTAGAATGGTTCTAGTTTCATGTGCCGTGTCTAATGGATGTCAGTTATCAGTTATCTCCTGTTAATTCCCTTTTCCAAGTTCTCCACTGCGTTAACCAAGTATTGAACTCATAACTCTTTGGGTCCTGTCTCTGGATCTAACCAACGCCTTTATCCACTGTGCCATGTGTCCTTAAGGACATAGTGTACATAATACCTGATCTCAGAAATATAGACAGATAATGAGTAACTATATGTCGCAGGTAAACGAAGTTAAATAGGATTTATGTTGAATAGAAGATTTATTTGTCAAAATTCGAACAAGATATTCAAAGGGGTGTAGATTTTATAACAGATTGCACAAAGCTTGGCAAATGCTCAATATGCGCACCGTCTGTGACACGGCACACTGTTGTCCAGCTCCCACCAAACACGCTGTAGCATGTCTTGCGTAACATTCTCCAGCTCCTTATTTTCTGCTTAAATTCTTTTAATGCTTGGGATCTCAGAGATATAGACAGATATTAACTGATTTTTATATCAGCTTATATTGCACAAATCAATTCTATAATGGTTGGTTCAATGTCGGAAATTATCACTCATCTTCTCGACATCACTGTTTATGCATTCTTATTTTTGAAGATTAGCTGCTATACAGTAATATTTATTTGTTTTTATTATAACGTTTCGGCTAATCTTGTCTCGGTCCTCTTCAGATGTTTGTTGCATTCGCTAATGTTCCGAGATTATTGAACAAAACATTTTATCTTCACCCGTCAGGTTCAAAGAAATTTTCAGGACTCAACACTTTACTGTGATCTGAACCAGTGTATCTTCGTGAATTTCTTGGGTCAAAGATTGAACTCACGACTACCTAGCAAGTTTACGAGGCAATTTCTTATACGACATCCAGGGAGGCTATTTAGGCCTAAATTTATATTTTTTATATATATATGATGGACTATATATATATATATATATATATATATATATATATATATATATATATGATGGACTCTTCCGTCGTTTTCGACGTATGAGCGTTTTTCAGTTCAGTTTTTATGTTTATGTCTCGTATAAGACAATAATCCTGCACGGGATTTGCAAACAAATCCACACGAGGGAGATGCTGAAGGGTTGACCGTCATATGGGCTGATGTATTGGCCCGAGATTTAGTGTTAATTCATAATTCTCTCAGATGGTTGAGACGATTCTTTTCACAGTAAGGTATACCTCGGTAGCAGGTGTTTCTTCAGTTTGCTCGATTTTCAACAGCAAGTTCGAGATCCTATATAGGGATGCTTGCAGCATTTAAATTGTATTTGAGTTTGTCCTTGAAGCGTAACCAAGGACGGTCTACATTAGGCTTACCATGAAAAAGTTGGCTATACATAAGGATATTCGGCATCCGATCATCACTCATTCTGATGACATGATCAGCCCGTCTGAACTGTGATTGCATCAGAAAGGATTCAACATCACTGACGTCACATTTGATGAATATATATATATATATATATATATATATATAGTAATCCGTTGGAATAATCCAGGCGAGTCCTATTAACACAACATAGAATTTGAAATGTATTAAAACTGACTCACAAAAGAGCGCTCTATGTTTATTCCCAATAAACAGAACAAATTTATTTTACAATTTGAATTAGATACCTTTTAGTAATGACCATTTTTCACCTACGACTTTCAATTTAAAAAATTGAAATTCGTAGGTGAAAATTGTCATTTACTAAAAGGTATCGTAATTCCAATTGTAAAGTATATATATATATATATATATATATATATATATATGAAGAGTTTTTTGAAAATAATATTTGAAAAAAAAAACAAAATCTTAAATCAGTTAAAATGAAATAACTGTCGACGTTTTTTTTTTTTTTTTTTTTATCTGTTCTGAATAAGACTTGTGTTTTTATGTCCATCGTATTTGTCATATTGAACTGAATTGTATTTTGATGAATATTGTCTTGAAAAAGGTTTATTAAACCGAAACGTCAGACGTCGACATTTTTTTTTTTAACTACATTTATGATTTTTGTTTGTTTTTCAAAATTTCTTCATTCTGTCGGATTTATATCCATTTACACTTGCTTATATATATATATATATATATATATATATGAAAAAATAAATCTATGACAAATTGGAAATAGTTTTTGTGACGCGATTCATCCGATGAGACTTTATTGGAATGGGTTTCCCTTACGTTGTTGTGGCTATACATGCACACAAACGAGACACGCTGGGAGTTTCATAATTTAGAAAGATTGTTTTTTTTTGCAATCTAGTCAAATTCATCTAAATTCAATTTCTTTTTCTTTCCATGATCTTTGTCATTAAATATCACACAGAATATCTGCGTGAATGGTGAAACGTTGTAGGAAATTGGACGTCAATTTACTCTGGATGCATTAGCAATTTTCACTAAGGAATATCATTTGCTTTAGAAACTGGACGTTCATAATAATTTTTTTTTTTGTCCAGAGAAGAAATATATTTTCTGGAGAAGTAACATTTTTTTCTCTCTAGAGAAGAAATTTAAAAGTTATTTTCTATATTTTAAAATGAATAAATAAGAAAGAAATCACATGTGTGTGTTAACCACTTTCATCAGTGAGAAAATTATATCGGGAGTTCATTTTTTTAATTATTGAGAAATCTTTTCTCCCAAAACAATCAAATCTTTCACTATTTTTATGGAAGATGCTTACGCGTATCGTCTTCTTTGATGAAAATGGCTGACAGAGCTTCAACGAAAAATTACCTGGAATCTCTTTTAGTTGTGCGACCCACCTTATGATGAGCCATATCTGATGTGGCCCACTGGTCGGAAAACAGAATATACTAACATTAGCGGCTTCTATTTGGTTGTCTGTGGCGTGATCAGACTAAAACAAGGTACAGTATAATAATTACACGACATCCACATGTGATATACATGGAATGGGAATGTGACGTTCGGGCGTGACCAATTCGGCGTAGCCGATTCGGCATGGGAATTTTTCGGGAGAGGGACGATTAGATGTCAGATTACTCCTTTGTCATTATAGTTAAACCATATCTGATGTGGCCCACTGGTCGGAAAATATTGACTATGCCTGTCATAAAGGATCCATTTCTCATCACAAATCCCTATTCGATCAAGAAATGTATAATTCGGAATTTCGTAGCGGACACGCTTCAAAATGTCGAACGCTGACTTTGTGGAACCGATTTATTGAGTTTCTTCATCTTTCAAATTTTATTGAGATGATCTGATATTATTTAAAGGATGACCCACATTATCTGAAATATTTCTTTGAACCTTTGACGTGGGTTTTGTTTGATTCATGTTTTCAGTATATCCCCACTGCGGAACTCCAAAAACCACCGGCATTCATCACTGGCGGCCACAATCTTACCAACAGAAGATACGCAAATGACATAGTGATGATAGCAGACACGGAAAGGAAACTAGGAAACCTTCTACAGAAGATAACGAGGGAGAGCGAGAAGAATGGACTAACCATAAAATACAAGACAGAATTCATGGTCATCAGTCAAAGGATGAACCCGAAATGCGACTTAAAGGTCGGGGACACTAAAATCAAGCAGGTGTGGAAGTTTAAATATCTGAGATTTGTTCGGAGGACAGTAGGTAAACGCTGAAATCCGAAGACGGATTGGGATGGCCAAGGACACATTCTAAAAAAAAACTGGGCAGAGTTCTGCGAGACAGGAGGATTTCTTTGGTAACAAAGAAAAGAATACTGAGCTGTTACATGACATCTGTCCTTCTTTACGGCAGCGAATATTGGACGGTCTCCTCAGAGATGAAGAAGAGACTCGAGGCGACGGAGATGTGGTTCTACAGAAGAATGCTAAGGATATCGTAGAGCGAGCGTGTGAGCAACGATGAGATCTTAGAGAGGCTGCAAACAAGGTGGAATCTTATACTTAACATAAAGAAGAGGCAGATGGAATTTCTGGGACACGTAATGAGAAAGGAGGGCCTGGAGAATCTGATACGCACTGGTCCAATAGACGCAAAAAGAGACAAAGGAAAACAACGCATGACATACCTGACGGGCTCAAGTGGATAGCAGAACGTGGTCTGGTGGAGTTGGCAGAGGCACGAAAATTATTGAGAGTCACAAGAGATAGGGGGAAGTGGAGAGCCATGATCGCCTACATCTTGAAAGGACACGGCACATAGAAAAAAAAAAAGAAAGAAAAGGCTGCCTGATTACAAGTGAATGCTTTATCCCATGCTCTGTTAATGTTGATAACAGTTCGAGAATCATTATCACCAACCTTGAACTTATGCAAAAAGTAAAAGCATTACTTCTTTTGTGATGTTCAAGATGAAGAGTATATAATGGCCAAATTTAAATTTTTAGAGATTGGTATAAAATTAACAAAGAGGACACTTTAGTTTAGGAACAAGTAGTATATTTTTGTGCAACAATTATAATAATATAACAGAACACAAAAGGTTTATTCTAAAATTGGTCATTATTTTCCGAACAACCTAATATTAATCACGTAATAGGAACAGGGTTAAAATAATGGGATCCGTTTGCAAACCGCTTGATTCACCACAAAAAACACTACATCCACCAAAGATGTACTGATATTTTCTTCCGTGATATAAACGATGAAAAACAATGAAAGTTAAAATCAAAACAAAAATAAATAGATCAAATGGAATAATAATGAAAATAATAATAATAGAAATAAAATAATGTTGATAAATAAACGAAAAAAAAAATGAATTAAAATGTTGAACAAATAAAAATTAATACAAGAAAAAATGAGAAAAGAATGTAAAATAACATTAAAAAAGCCGGTATACAATGACAATATCCGGTCGGATGGATTTGAAAACTCAAGAAAATCTAAAATATATTAACTGAAAGAATCTAACGTCTGCATCAGACGCATCCGAAAATTTTCACTTAATCTTTCTTCAACTTCCGTACATTGTTCCAAAATGGCGACGGGAAAAGAACAAATTTATAATATTTTTTTTTTGCTTTTTTTCATTATTAAACCGTTAATTAAAGTAATGGAAAAACATTTTTTTTTCGAAAAAGACTCAATTTTAATAAAACAATTGGTTTTCGTCCTTGAAGATGTTTCACAACGGTTCATATTTTCCCCCTTTTACCACATTTTGCAAAATGTATTCTCATGAATGAAAAGCAAGAATTAACCTTAATTCTTCGTCGGCTGCATAGAGAGAAAATGTGTGGAGGAAGAAAAAACTCAATTCGCACAGATAAATGGTAACTGAAGAATTCAAGGGGGATCTTTACAAAATGTTAGTAAAATTATATACACCAAAATATCCAGCCATAGTAAATTCTTTTTCTTCTGATCAATATATATATATATATATATATATATATATAAAGCTTTTCACCCCAAGCAAGGCGGGAAGGCATTAGGACGCAAGGGGTTACAGAAGATTTGCAGCAAGATCAGATAGGAGTGATAGAGGAAAGGATGAGGAGAAGGATAGTGGATAGATCAAGACAACTGGAGATGTCGATTGACATTACATTTGAATAGTTGGAGATTATAGCTCTCAGGGAAACTGGAATAAGAAAGGGAGTTCCACAGGCAAGAGGTGCGAGACATGAAGCTATTGGAGTAGAAGAGACGGCTACATTTAGTAGTTTCGACAGTGAAAGGGTGAGAGCGGGATGCCAGCCTCGTAGGGCGCTTGAATTCATGAAGTCTGGGAACCAGCGATATATATATATATATATATATATATATATATATATATATATATATATATATATAAAAAAAAAAAAAACAGTAAGATACATAATCCGGTGTTCTTACTGATATTTCTATTTTTACAAAACAGTGCTCAATGGAAAATTTACAGAGCATAAAATTTATGAATTAACTGATTTAAAAATATGCTCTCTTCGCTACACAGGAATTACCATGTTTCAAAAATCGAAGCTAAAAACTTCAAAGTTAAGCAACGTCGAGCCTGGTCAGTAACAGGATGGATGGCCGTTTAGAAATATCAAGTAATGTGGAATGGATAGCGGTTCGTAATTAGTGCTGGTGGAATGGATAGCGGTTCGTATTTAGAAATCGAAGAACCGAGTTCCAAATCCAGTTGGGTTCGTTATATTCACTTACACGCAGATATCCTTCGGAAAGGTATGAATCCATCTCTCCTTACCTAGCTACATATGCATATATATATATATATATATATATATATATATATATTTGTTGTGAGCGCGCTGGCGAATATATACATTAAAGAGAGGAGAGAAGCCGTAAACGCTTTTTGTTATAATGTGGATCTTTAAATATTTATTATACTTTATTTGCCATATTTTAGCTACACACGTTTCTTGTCTCGCGACCTTCATCAGGCAAATTACACATTTTATTAAAAGGGATTAATTTTCCTCATGTTTTCCGATGTTTAGCCATTGATTTTTGCTTGTAATAGTAATCAAAATTTTTCTTGGACTTGTGGAAAAAATATTCTTTAGAATTGGTCAGAGAAGTGAAGAGATCTTTGTTCTTATCTTTTTATGACCTCTGTATCTTTGTAAACCTATCTCCATTTTTGTGTATTGTGGGTGCTTGTGTGTTTTTTCTCGTATGTGTAGATGTATTCCTTCTTCATACATATATATTGTTTTATTATAAGGAATTATTGTATATATATGTTTATTATATATATATGTATTATTATTATTATTTGAAAAATATGTATTCATCGTGACGTGAAACCAAAAGCCAGACCTTAAATTAAACTTAAAATTATATTTTTGCTTCATTCTCAAGAGCTGTTGACTATCTTTCGAGAAAAATAATATTATGCTCTTTTGTGTATCGAGCACTGATTTAAAAAATAAATACTAATGAACTCTAGAATTGTAAATCTAAGTATTCTTTCTTTCTCTCTCTCTCTTTCTCTCTCTCTCTATATATATATATAAAGAACAGATTTATAATCCAGAGTTCTTTAGTATTTATTTTTAAAATCTTGTTCAGTGCTCTATACACAGTAGAGCGAAATATCATTTTTATATATACACTTGCATACGTTTGGTGTGTGTGCTTGTGGTTAGTCTATTGTGTGGTCTTTTGTGTAGCGATTTCAATATGTTTTTATTATAATCTTTTAGAATAAAAATATAATAATAATATATTGCTCTACTTTGTATTGAGCTTTTTTTTTAAAATAAATGCTACGAACAGCGGAATGTTACTCCATCTGTATCTCTATATATATATATATATATATATATATATATATATATATATATATATATATATATATATATATATGTCCATAAAGTTCGTGTGCACTTTAAAAATTTATAACTTTATTTGTATTATAAATTTTAAAACTGCACACAACGTTTATGGACACCATATATATATATATATATATATATATATATATATATATATATATATATATATACATTGTGTGTATTTAGGCTTTTTCATTCATGCAGGTTTCATTAAATGATATAGACAAGTGTTGTCTATTTATTTTATGTAAAATTTTTTCGTAACGTCTGATAAGTTTAATAACATTATCATATATGGATTATATATGGATATATGAAAATATGGATCAATATTGAATTTCTTTCTTCGTTCAACGATAATGTTATTAAACTTATCAGACGTTACGAAAAAATTTATATAAAATAAATAGACAACACTTGTCTATATCATTTAATGAAACCTCCATGAATATATGAATATATATATATATATATATATATATATATATATATATATATATATATATAAATTAGTGAAGTCAACACCGAGCGGCGACAGTCTTTTCCATGATTGAACGCAATATTCAGGCCATTTGTTTGGGGTTTTCGCTCGACTATTTATATATAATGGTGAATGGTGTATTATGGGTCTATTGTATTATCCTTATGGTTATTGTGTAGGCCCTACCAGTTATGGTTAATTTATACTCGAGGTTAATCAGTTGGAATAATCGTTGATCCGAATGCAGTTATTTGGATTTACGTTATAGCGCTGTTTTAAGACAAGCACACACACACACACACACACACACACACACACACACACACACACACACACACACACACACACAATAAATAATGAACTCTCCCGGCGTTTTCGAAGTATGAGTGTCTTTCATTTTGTTATGTAGTGGTTTCACAGTGGAGGCTTATATTTCACTAAGTCGGTCCTAAAAATAGGTTCGACGTACAAAACGTTAGGAACTTGATATAATAGGTAATGACGCAGTAATCTAGTTGGGGTGGCTGATACTTTAACATCCAACTAACGGTCGTCCGATATCGACTGACTGACCAGCTCACTGCCGACTCCGCCACTGCTACCCTTACTACTCCTACTTATTATAGGCGGGAGAGTCTATTAACTATAGAATAGGTGTGTTACACTATAACACATTTTTTTTATGTTCATGTCTCGTATGAGGCAACAATCCTGTACGTAGAATTGAACTGCAGACTACCCAAACAGAAGATTTGTTTAAAGTAGTGAAGGCTTGTGTAGAATCAGCCACACTTTTTTGAAGAGTCAAATACAAAGACCTGGTGCACCGTGCGCCACAAGGTCCCCAAACGACCCTCCTTCTCACAGACCACTTGCCATCCAAGGCTATAGAACTAGTCTGTCCTGCTATTTACCCATAGCTGGGCGTAGAAGAGTATTAGCACGTAAGTAAAAGTAATGGATTCGACTGGAATTCGAACTCGGCCTTCTGATTCCTCAATCCGAGCCATTATCCATTACTATATATATATATATATATATATATATATATATATATATATATATATATATATATATATATATATATATATATATATATATATATATATATATATATATATATATATATATATATATATATATATATATATGAATGATATAATTTAGCTCTTGAAAATATATTTCAATTGAGCACTGTTGAGTGATAAGCGTTAATGCAAAGCTCTTCAGAAAATGAATTGGAGCACTCCGGCTGATTGGCATTTTTTTACATTCGTAAAAACAATACGCTAGATTTAGTTGTTTCTCTCTGTCGAATGAAGATAGCTCAGTGGTAGAAACTCTAATTGATCGGTTGCGTTTCGATCTGGGCATGAAGTATTCGGATGTCTAGTCGCACTGAGGAGCTGTGATACAGCGAAACAGTACTGTCTGCGAATAACACACACACACACACACACACACACACACACACACACACACACATATATATATATATATATATATGCAGTGTGCCGCGCAATCCTCTTAAGTGTGTCGCGAAATATTGTCACAGCATACATATATACATGTGTGTGTGGAAGTCGTCATGGTACAGCATTAATATTATATTTTTTTGAAATAATTCGTTTCACTAAATGTTATGTTAAATCTTTTCTTTTAATATATGTTTTCAATATTCATTTTTTAAAAAGGATTTTTATTTTTGTAAATTAACTTTTAAAAATTTTCCTTCATTTGAATAAATGAATATTAACCTTCCAAATAACTGTCTTGAAACAACGCCTTTTAACTTTTTTTCTTCTTGCCTTTTTTTTTTTGAAAATTTCCTTTTATAAGAAGACAACTATTTCAATTGCCAAACTGACCCAATGTTCATGAGTTCTTCATTTATAGGTAATCTAATATTAAATCAGAATCAAGCAAGTTCAGAAATTTATCCATTTATATTGAGTATTAACAGACGACGGAAAGTGGGAAATCAAACAAAGTATAAAGAGAGAAGAAAAACGTCGTTATATACAAAGGAAATAGTTCTGGACGTCTATGAATAATCCAGCCTCAGTGGCAGTGCATGTTGGTCAATCTCCACACATCCGGGCAAGAGACTTGAAGCGACAATGATGTGCTACCAAGGAACGGCGAGAAGAGCAAAGGCATAACAAGAAAATTTTCATGAAAGTGGGAACTACAAATGAACTAATGCCTTCACCTAGAAAGAAACAGTTGAGGCATATAACGAGGTCTTGTGGATTTTAACAGTCCCAGAACGTACTGAAATCAGAAGAAGCATGTTACTCAACAAGTTTGATTAAATAGAAGACGAAACAAGAACAAAGAGAGATGGTCAAAATTTACATATAGCAACAAATAACAGGAAGTTGTGGAGAGTCATGAGCGCTCTCGTTTTGAATCTATTGCACATACAGAAGGAGAAAGAAACCTAATATAGATTATTATTACTATTATTAGTATTAAGTCATTGGAAACGTCATGATCCTTTAATTTTTCCAGGGTCAAATAAGGCTTTTGAATTCAGAGTTGATCTTTACCTAGACTGCTTTTCAATCAAGGCTGAATAGCTCAGTCTCCTCTACTATTTAACTAATTGTTGGGGGTAGAGAAATGGATTCATAGCTTTCCCAAAGGTATTTGTGATTAAGTGAATATAACGAACTCAACCGGAATTCGAACTCGGGTCTCTAATTTCTCATTTCGAACCGCTATTTGTTACACCACCCTCACATCCAAGCTTACAGCACCCCATATTGCCAAGCTGTCCCCCATTTAAGTAAAGACCAGTCTCTGCAACCTTGTGCAAAGTAAGTGAAACAACCGCATTAGCTTCTTTTCTTTCACTATACGGTCAGTTTTAAACCCACTTGAGTGACCGGGTGTAACCTATTTTTATTTTTTCTTCAGATTGGGTCATTTGCAGTGGTGCGAAGTGAAATTTTGAACACAGCCAGACACTATTGTCTCGATTGTCGATTAGTTGTCACACGGCTATTGTCTGCGATGGACGTTACACCAAGCAAGCGTACGAAAATTGTAACTCGAATACACTGGTAAACCTTACGAGTGGGCAAATCAAAGTACTATAGACTGGCCCGGAAAGTCTCCTGATTTAAATCTAATCGAGAATCTGTGGTCAATCTGCGAGGAACGACTTCATGGAGTGAACATACATAAGTAAATAATAACGGAATTATCTATTCGTTTTGTTCAATTAACAATTTGAACAAGGGTGTATATATATATATATATATATATATATATATATATATAGATAGATAGATAGATAGATAGATAGATATATAGATATATATATATATATATATATATATATATATATATATATATATATATATATATATATATATATATATAAAGGGTATATATATATATATATATATATATATATATATATATATATATATATATATATATATATATATATATATATAGGTATATATATATATATATATATATATATATATATATATATAAAGGTGTTCCAATAAATTGTACCGATAACAAATGTGAATTAAGTTTAAGCGTCTAATGATTTTTTTTTCTTTTAGATTTGGCAGACATTTGGATGATATTATTTTTCACATATAATTGCCATGGCTTAAATAACATAATTCAAAAGGGAAATAAATAACACTAATTTATTTACTGCTGATTTTGATCCGTCTTAATGAAACACCCGTATATATAATCCTTCTTAATGAAAAACCCTTTGCCAAGCTGTCCCCCATTTAAGTAATGACCAGGCTCTGTGTTTCAACGAGGTATGAACGTAAGATTCAGCTTAATATTGAAGAGGAAGAAATTGCCAGTGTTTATGAAATCTTTTCCGTTAAGAATTCTCTTAATCAAACGACTGGTATTTTGTGTTTTGCATTATCTTAGCGTTTGTCTCTCATGGAATCACTCGTGTTTCTGACTGTCATTAAATTCATTTACATTCTTTGCTTTACTTATTTTGGTTTTGATTATCAGTCGATGGTTTCTTCCTGTCACTTGATTACCTTTCAACCGGCATGATTCTTGTCTTTATAAATTAAAATCACTGCTCTGATAACAACTGACGAAAAGGATAACGAATTCATTATTAGAGACATATAGAAGAAGAAGAAGAAGAAGAAGAAGAAGAAGAAGAAGAAGAAGACATCGAATAAAGACGAGGAGAGAAAAATAGAATGTTAAGAGAAAGGAAAAAAAATATTCGTAGCAAAGAAGAAAATAATATATGTTCAAAGAAGAGAAACGGGAGAGAGCGAAAACGAAGAAGAAGGGGACAAAGCGGAGACGAGGACGAAGAAGCAGATAGAGAGAAAAGGAGAGAAAGGAGACAAAGATGAAATAGAACAAAACAATACTGTGAAGGCAAAATTAGAAGAAGAAGAAGAAGAAGAAGAAGAAGAAGAAGAAGAAGAAGAAGAAGAAGAAGAAGAAGAAGAAAACATCGAATAAAGACGAGGAGATAAACCTCAGAAGAGATGGGGAATACAGAATTAAAAAATATGTTGTTAACGAAAATTTGGAAATAAATAAAAGGAAAGAAGACTGAAAGATTGAATAGAAAAAGTCGAGAAAAACGAAAGAAGAGAAAGATGAAGATGACGATAATAAGAGACCGATAGAGAATAAAAAGGTAGCTAAGAAGAAGAAAAAGAAGAAAGATGAAAAGGAGAAAATGAAGAAGTCGAAATACCAGAAGAAGAAGAAAAAGGCGAATGTAACATAGAAGTTGTCTGTAAATCGATGTCTTTCGAATTAAGGACTCTATTTCTATTTATTACTTAATTTTCATCATTTTTTATTCAAATTCCAAAGTTTTACACGTTATTAACTAGTAAATTGCCCCTTTTCACTTGTATTATTTGAACCCATTTTAGTTTTCCCTATTATTATTATTATTACCCTTTTTTTCTCAGCGAATTTCCTGTCATTTTCGTTTTTCATTTTCAACCCACTTAGTCTTGATGAAACAAAAATTGTTTCGTAGTTTTTGAGTTGGTACAATTTAGTGAGGCATAAACTTCTGGATTTAAATTGAAGGTATGCTAGTGCGTTCGATTTTTTTTTCAGAATGGGCAGAGTGGGCGGGGGCGATAACGATGATCCACGATAGACGTGTAAAAGGTTAAACTTTAAAAATTGAAATTTATTTATGAACCAGACTACGATATTGATTCCTTTATTCTTTCTTGAAAAATTCTCGACTTCTTTAAGCAAGAGCTAAAATCTTTAATCTAAAGCAGCTGTTCTCAGAGTTACCGCCCATTTTGCAATCCAGGGGTTCCCGTAATTCCACCCTCATTTTCGAATATTTTCTAATAGTTTTCTTTGCATTATATTTATAACATAAATTCCACTCCATTTCCTCTCCTAGTTAAAATTCCTTCACTGGGAGCAAAGTAATGCCTGTTTAAGAATCACTGGTTTTTATGCCTGACATGATATTTTATCTATAAATGGTACAAAGTTTTTTTTATAATCGCGAAAATATTGTTTTCTTTGGTAGTTTTCGAGTTTCATGTCGGATGTTTTAAGTATGGCATTTTCACACTTCAATTTCGTGTAACGTGAAATTTATCATTATTATTATTATCTCATTTGATTTCTGGCGTTTACACATTTCTTTCCGGGTCCCGCCCAGGGACCTAAGGTTAGAAATGGCATCATGACACTTTCCACTGACAAAAAAAAAAAAAATATTACATAGATAAAGCCCTTCGTAAAGTGTGGGCTGTACTTGTCAGAACAATTTTTTGTATCTCCTTGAGGCATGGACTTCCAGGAATCCCTTCAATTAGTCTACTGCAATCTTTTCCAACCAGTCCTAGGGCTCCAAATACAACAGGGATTGTTGATGTTCCCATATGCCACATTTTCGAGATTTCTATTTCAAGGTCATTATTATTATTATTATTATTATTATTATTATTATTATTATTGTCGTTGTTGTTGTCATTATTACTATTATTGTTGTTCATGTTATTATCATTATTATTGTCGTTGTTGTTGTTATTATTATTATTATTGTTTTCTGATCTATACTCATTTCTTTTCGGGTCCCGATCGTTACCTTGGTATTCGTTACCTTGAGATTCGTAACCTTGGGTTTCGTTACCTTGACTTTCGTTACCCTGGGTTTTTGTTATCTTGAGTTTCGTTAACCTTAGTTTCAATATCTTGAGTTGCTCTTCGGCTACATATGCGGGATAATTTTTAATAAAAATTTAAACATATATCGTACGAATAGGGATATATTTGCTACTGTAGTTTCTTAGAATATCAGTAAAATATCTTGGCGTCGCGTTGAATACGTAAGAGAAGGATACGTTCGCCTATCGAATGTTGGGAGATTTGAAAAGTCATTGCCAAGTTTGACTTGAGTGAACTTTGCTTGATGCAGTTGAATGTTAGTTTATACTTATTTCTGTGATAAAAGCTTACATTTAGTGATCAAAATATCTAGTCACATGAGTCTAGAAGAAAAAGAGAAAAAAGAGACTTTTTTATTTTGTTTTCAAAGACTGACTCCAACAGTAAATGAAGCGATTAAAATACGCTGTCTCGTGGAATGTATTTTTTTTTCATTTGCAAAGAAATAGATGCCAGTTGAATTAGAAGAACAACGCAAACAGGTGGTAGTTGTTAAACGAAGCGTGAATAGAGAGAAGACTGCATGTCTACGAATCGACATCATTTGTCTAATCTCGTAGTTTAAAAGTAAAAAAAAAAGGTGATTAGTATCATGTTATTTATACATCAAATCTAAAAATGAAATTTCGAAACAGCCTTTCAGTGTGCAGCCCTCATGAAACAAGATATGGTAATCATGGCTGATTTGTGCCCGAAATAGAATTGTAGATCTAAAGAGAATGTGTAGGCGTCACGAAATTGAGAAGGGAGAAAAAAAAGTAATGGTAAAGTATACATCAAAGATTAGAGATAAAACTAACCGCCTGCAATATTTAAAATAAGTGCTATGTTTAGATTTAGATAAAATAAAGCTTCACGGCTTAATTTAACGCTTAAAGGATGATCTTCGCTAATTGATGTTTCGTTGGCAATTAATTGAATTCATAAATTTATTTTCTTTCCAACGACAGGGGCATCATTGACAAATTTATTTCGATTTGATTGTTTCGTTTTCTACGGCTTACCAAAAACTTGAAGGTTATTTAAAGCCAGAACATATTTTTTAGAATTTTTTTGTGATAATAAATCATTGCTATAAGTCGTACTGATTAACTTAACTGAGCGGGAAAGAGGTGGAATCATACCTTTCCAAAGAGTATTATATTATTTTATCATATTATATATATATATATATATATAGGTATGTCCATTAGGTCACGTAAAAAATCGGCATATCACGATTAAAAATGACTCATAAATCAACGAAAACAAAGTTTTGTTTATGTTATGTTTATGTTGTTATGAAGAGGAAAGACCAAAGTATTTTTAAAATATTTTTTGAAATTTTTTACTCCTTTCTAGCACGTAGAAAATTTTGCTTAAAAATTATGTTTTTTTTTACGACAGCGCGACAGTACTAAAAAAAGGTTTGTTTTATTTTGCGCTTTTCCCGCGGAAAACACACGTTAATTAGGAAATTCTTGCAAAAATCAAATAATTGTTGGATTTTAATGAAATTTTCAGGACTTATTCAGAAATGAATGAAATCTTTTTGGAATTTTTTTTTTTCAAAAAATCTTGTTAAAAAGAGATTTTTTTTAAAACATGTTTCCACCCACTTACATATTTTCAAGAAATTTCAAGAAATTAAATACGCACGCCCGGGATTTTTTTTATTAGTTATAAACAGGAATGTTTGTAGAAAGTAAATCACCAGTTTTTTTTTGTAAAACATTTAATTCTTTTATAGAAAATCAAATTTGAATTGTAAAAAAAAAAAATGTAAAAAAAGTATGACATTTAATTAATTAGAAAAGCTTACACCTGTTTTTGTAGATACGTTATATTAAGGACATTATTTTGTGAAGAAATAAAAATTTTCGATGAATAATGTATTTTTTGCAAATTTTTCCACATTTTAAAAATTTTTCATTAACGTCTTAAATACTTCAAAAATCTTTTTAAAATTTTTTATTTCTTTCACCCAAATAATGCAATGATAACGTTAATGAAAATGTAAATTTACAAATCGAACTTTGAAAAGCACATAACAGTCGTTTACACACAAATATTTTAAAATAATTTTAAAAATAAATTTTTATTGAAAAACGTTCATAATTTCTATGTATGGTAATGTATACGCGACATAATCCTTAAAAGGTCACGTGATTTGTGTCGTCTGGCACCGCAGTTATTTCACTCCTCTGTCCAGTTCAGATACACATCGTTAACGTGTTTGCAGAAATTAATAAAAAAGTTTAAAGAATTATCTAAATAATAAAAAAAAGTTAAAGAATTATCTAAATAATAAAAAAAAGTTTAAAGAATTATCTAAATAATAATAAAAAAAAAGTTTAAAGAATTATCTAAATAATAATAAAAAAAGTTTAAAGAATTATCTAAATAATAATAAAAAAAAGTTTAAAGAATTATCTAAATAATAGTAAAAAAAAAAAGTTTAAAGAATTATCTAAATAATAAAAAAAAGTTTAAAGAATTATCTAAATAATAATAAAAAAAAAGTTTAAAGAATTATCTAAATAATAATAAAAAAAATGTTAAAGAATTATCTAAATAATAATAAAAAAAAAGTTTAAAGAATTATCTAAATAATAATAAAAAAAAGTTTAAAGAATTATCTAAATAATAGTAAAAAAAAAGTTTAAAGAATTATCTAAATAATTAAAAAAAAAAAGTTTAAAGAATTATCTAAATAATAAAAAAAAAAAAAAGTTTAAAGAATTATCTAAATAATAAAAAAAAAGTTTAAAGAATTATCTAATTTTATTGCCATTATTATAGAGTTTTGTCCCTTTATTCTAATGAAACTAAAAGCGTTCACTCAGATTTTTAATAATTTTCATTGGGGCCATCCGTAGTAGCTGTCGTCACTCGTCACTCAACACGTAGATCAAATATTGGATAAAAACACCAGTACCAATCGTTAATAATTGGTTGTACTACTTTTTTTATGCTAGAAGTAAGTAATAATTCTTTTAAATCAGATTAATTTAACATTAAATTTTCTAATTTTACTAAAATAACGTGTCAGAAACTTTGTTAAATATTTTTAAAATCGATAAATTTGTGTTTGTTTACAAATTTCTTAAAATTAAGAAAATGGCGGGATTTTTAAGAAAATTTAAAAATTCCAATACTAAATTTGACATTCCAATGTATATAGTTTCTATCTGAAATACACCAGAATTATTTACTTAATGGAAATAATAAATTTAATGATTAAACTTTCAATTAAAGCTAAAATGAAATCTTAAAGCATGTTTTTTCATTTTTTAAAATTTATTTTAAAGTTAGGTATCGAAAAAAAAGTGGAGGTACCTATATATATATATATATATATTAAAGACTTTTTTATGTTTAACGTTCTTTTTTATAGATACAAGTATTTAAGTAAATGCTCTGTTTATAATAATAAACAGTATTAAATAACATTTACCGGCCTGAATGCCCGAGAAATTTTCATAGAAAATATTCGTCCTTTGACAGGATTCGAACCTGCATCCTATATGGAACCATCATTTACGCTGACGTGCCTTAACCGACTCGGCCACAAAGGAGCGTTCGGTAGACAAGGTCGAATTTACTGCTTATAAACTTCAATATTCCATGAATCTCGTACATTCATAACTGCTCTGGCGTATCAAATGTAAACAAATTAAGAAATGGACAAAGTCCGACAATTTATTTATTAAAGACATTTTTATGTTTAACGTTCTTTTTTTATAGATACAAGTATTTAAGTAAATGCTCTGTTTATAATAAACAGTATTAAATAACATTTACCGGCCTGAATGCCCGAGAAATTTTCATAGAAAATATTCGTCCTTTGACAGGATTCGAACCTGCATCCTATATGGAAGCGTCATTTACGCTGACGTGCCTTAACCGACTCGGCCACAAAGGAGCGTTCGGTAGGCAAAGTCGAATTTACTGCTTATAAACTTGCCTTATAAAAGATTTCAGTTATCTGTTTGGATTGGTATTGCTTTTATGTCCATCTTTTTCATGTTGAATTGTATATGGTCTATGTTAATTATGTTTTATGAATATGTACGTGGACATTAAACATTAAAACTGCATAATTGCATATTAAGATTTTTGTTTGTTTTTTCAGTATATTTTTCTTCATACTGTCGGATGTATATCCATATATTTGCTTACATATATATATATATATATATATATATGAAGAAATATAGTCTTAAGGTGTGCTATATTTATGGGATAAAGTGCTCAGAGATAGAGCGTGAGTAAATATAAAAGTGAACAGTGAAGTCAGCACTTAGAGGCCCTCTAAATATATATATATTATAGTGTAAATAATAATGTTTTTCTGTTTTCCATTTGGTATTAGTATGCTTAATGCTTTTAATATTAACCTTTAAATTAAAAAAAACCCGACATTCATAAAATATACACTATTTACATTGTTTGGATTGTTGTCCTCATTATTATTTTCATATTCATGACGTTTCGGCCGCTGTACGCAAAATAGCAAAAATGAAAATAGCGTTCACTTCCAGTTGCTAAGGACATTTTGTTTTTGTTATTATTAGTTTAATAAACTCATTTCGTTTTTTGCCTTGAGAAAGTCCACATTGGACGAAACGCGTCGACAACTATTACAGTTTTCCTATTGTCTTTTACATTTATATATATATATATATATATATATATATATATATATATATATATATTGCAAAGAAATTTCATTGGTCTTTAACCAAACTTGTATGGGGATTTCACAAGAGAGAAGTATGGGGCACCTAGTGAGAATCAATAACCAAACTTGTATGGGGATTTCCCAAGAGCGGAAGTATGGGGCAACTAGTGAGAATAAATAACCAAACTTGTATAAATCAGAAATTGTTACCGAAATACACCCAACATATACACATCAAGTGGCGATCGTATTTCATACATTTGTAAATAAACATATTTATATTTTTGATATTCCCCAATTCGTTTTAGACATCAAACAGGTACACGAAAAGGCAATCGGATCAGAAAAGAAAGGAAACGAGGACAAAAAATAATTATACACATATCCATATGTATTGACATTTACGCTATCAACCTCACCCTGTTCAGCAAATTAAATGCGATCTCCAGACAATAACGGAACGAAGAAGCAAGGCTTATATCTGAATGGGTAATGAGCAGACGTCGGATGGATTTTCTCTTCTGGTGCGTAAGCAAGCAAGAAGAGGAGGGCATTGATCTTAGGCGCCGGACGCTTGACTGATTCGTGATGATTTGGACAAGCGATGCCATCTTGTCTGGACATTTGTCTTTTTTTTTATTTCTGGAAAATAGTATCATACTTGCAAGACGGTATTTATAAGAAAAGTTGTTGGTCAAGAACGGATCAAAGCATCAAAGGCCAACATGATTATTGAATCAAGATTGTTAGTGACTGAAAACGAAAATCGACTTGTTTCTGTCTGAATTTCAGGAATGAAAAGTTATCATCATTTGCATTATTTACACACGGACTGTTGTCCTCACCTTTGTTGTTGCTATCAAAACGTTTCGGCTGTAATGCCCTCCGGTCTTCATCAGGTAACTGTCTATCCGGGTAACAATCAGGAAAGTTCGAAGTGAACCCTTTATTTAATCTACGGGGGTAGATTGTTCTTGTTCCGCTGACCATGTCTAGGGGTCAACTTGTTCTTATTTTGTACTATTTAGTTATTTCCGCTGAGGTCAATTACACACTACCTGGGGCAGGGTTTGAACTCACAATTACTATTCATCAACAAATTAACGAACCTAAGCATTAATTCATTACTTGTCGGATAATTCTGAGTGGACAACATTACTCTCATCCCCAAAAATCAATTTAATTCTTTTTTAATGTTGCCTGATTAAATCTAAAGTAAGGAACGATTACCTCGAAAGAAATTTAAAATGAACGACTTTATAAAATAATTCGAATGGGATACCTTATTTTTGTTATATTAATCAGTGCATTTCGCCCAATGCACTTTCTTGTTCTCTTAGAGCTAATTAAATAAACAGTTATCGTATTTTAATCATTCAAGCGAGTACCTTTAGATTTACTCTTTTGATCACACCGTACATTGTTCATAGGTAAGGTCCTTGGTTTGCCATCGTAATTTTGATAATGGTATGGTCGGAAGCGCTACACTCTAAACAAGCAATATATACGCACACTGGCCCCAGACATAAGCAAATTTGCATACAAAACAAAAGCTTATCAAAATATCCTCATACGTACGGTCTTTAATCGAAGTTGTACTAACAACGAACTTGTTCCTCCATATACATATATATATATATATATATATATATATATATATATATATATATATATATATATATATATATATTGATGCATGTTTCATTAAATAATATATAAAAGTTTTGTCTATTTATTTTAAGTTCCTTTCATATTGTCTGTTAAGCTTAATAACATTATCACTGAAACATGCATCAATGAAAAATTGCTGCGTAAATACAAACACACACATTATATATGTTTTAGACCATTTTCTGGTTTCTGGTATTTACATTTCAACTTTCATAAACCACTATGAAATAATTTTTTTTTCTAGCCCGATTTATCGTTTTAAAAATGTAGCGTTTTCACGCGTCATATATTTTTAACATTGTGTCTTTACGTGTTAATTTGTGTTATCGTGTCATTTATCTTTATTTATGAAATATAATTGGTATGTTTGTTCCTAAATTTGGTTACATTTTTATTGATGTTGTAGTTTTTGTTTCGTAAGCGTCATACTTCGAATATTTGTAGTGTTTTTTAAAGTTTATATGATACAGTAATTCTGTGTTAGTAAAGGTTTGTAACATTTATGTTAGCGTCTGTCTTTCGGCATTAGTTTATGATATGCGAATTAACTGATTTATTACGGGATAAATTGCAAGTCTATCGACGTGATAATGTAGTGGTACTTTTGCTAGTAGATGCGTTGTTTGAATTATTACTATTACAGATAAATTTTCCATGTAAACAAGCGAATTGCTCGACATTATTGATTGTAGTATTTTCCCATATATGATTGGATCATTTCCTCATTTATGATTGGATCATTTTCTCATTTATGATTGGATCATTTCCTCGTTTACGGTTGGATCATTTCCTCATTTACAACTGGATCATTTCCTTATTTACGATTAAATCATTTCCTTATTTACGATTGGATCATTTCTCTCATCCATGATTCGATGATTTTCATATTTATGATTGGAATTGGGGGAAAAAAACAGTCTGATTTTATTTGACCAGTGTGGAAATCTTCATTTGCAGGATTTTCTTAATGTTATCATGGCATTGTGACAACGTTTGGGATAAAAGGTCAGTTTGGCGCCTGGAAAATAGTTGATGATAACGCTACAATAACGTCACAACAACAACACATATCTGTCAACAAATACAACTTATGTGCAAACGTTGCAAGAACGTTACGTGTTAACTAGCGAGGTAGAAGAGATTGATCTCATTACTCAGTTATATTTAGATAACCACAAAGATTCCCTAAAGAAGAGCATGTCATGATGAAAAAATGTGCCAAACTTAATAAAAACAATGTTTTATTGTGAAAATTATTAACAGGAAAGACCAAAATATTTTTTATTACTAACTATATTTTTGATTCCTTTTAGAAACTTCAAAATTTTGCTTTCAATTGTTTTCGGAAGTGGATGACCATAAATTAGCATAAATTAGTATAAATTATTATAGAAAATTTTGGAGTCTTTTTGCGAAACAAAAATACACTAATTTCGAAATTCTAGCAAAAATCAAATAATTGTTGGATTTTAATGAAACTTTCAATATTTTTTTTTGCAAAACAGTAATCTCGTTACAGAATATCTGCTCTGATTTGTAAAATATAAAATGTGTTAAGACTAAGACATTATTTAATTAGAGAAGCTTTTATGTATAAAATATATTATGGACAGTATTGTTTTAAGAACAATCTTTTTCGATGAATAATGAATTTTACAGGAATTGTTTTCATTTTTGTTTTAAAAAAAGAATCTAGTTAGAATAATTTATAAATTCTTAAATCTTTTAAAATTCTGTATTAATTTGTATCGGTTTAGTGATATTGTTGTTAAATTACGACTGTATTTTCTAATCGTAAATGGAAAAGCTCACTACAATTCAACGACTCCCAATATTTAGAAAAAAACTGGATTTGTTTTATACGTGTATAAACTTGTCGATTTTTGCAAATACGGATGTCCAAAGGCGACATTATCAGAGAATAAGAGCAGTTATTATTAAAGTTAAGGTATTGGAAATTTTCTAATATTTCATCAACAAGCGTCTTCGTAAGTACTGAAAATCTAATAAAATATTAAATTGTTTAGAATATTTTCTTGATTTTTTTGAGATTGATGGGTAGTTATAAAAATGATATAAAAACAGTTCACGTTATATTCATTAACTAATTGTTAAAGTTATGTCACTCTTAGGAAAATTGCCAAACATAAGTCAACACTTCATAAATAAATCCAACTCCGTGTTAAAAATACTTTCTGTGATATTTTAAACTAAAAGTAATATTTGTTTCAAATCAGATTAAATTAAATTTTGCATAAGGTAATCGTTCTCAAATAAAGTTTCAGAAAATTATATTTTATTTTTTTTAAAGATGTTTTAATAATGTTAGGTTGTGTTTACAGATTTGTCAATAAGGACAATTTTAGCATTTTTACTGATAATGAGAAAACTATTTCAAATAAATTTAAATTCGTTTTGAAATACAGCAAAGTATTTTGCTTATTGAAATTTACCTTAATCTATTAGCTTGAAATTAAAATTAAGGTTTTTCATTTTTAAAAATGTAATTTTAAACCTTAGGTATCGCATTTCCTTGGAGGTACTTAGTTACAATTGTCAACCAGATTAGCTCGCTAATCCTTTCGTTACGCCATGTCGGCAATTGTATTTGCCAAGCTTAGCTAAGTTTGGCATACTTACTATAAAGCTCCAGTGGAAATTACGTTAATTATTAACGATCTACAAATCATGTTTACTGACCACTATATCACGGTGATGTGCATGAAATATACTATACTTAGCTTCTATTTTGGTTAAGGTTTTAAGAATGGGTACCCGGTGAGGATCGAATTCACTACTCAGTTATAAAGTCGAACTAGACTAACTCGCTAGTCGTTAACTAAAGTCGAAGCGCAACTGTTTCTTTATAAGGCAGTATTTTAAGCTTCTTTTTTTGCAACATTTAAATGACTGTGACTGACATTATTTCTCTCTTCAATAATCTCGTTTACCAGTAGAATGTTTTCATGTTTCCTTTGTCACCATATCAATCCACAAGTAGCTCGCCTTTTTCAGTTTTTCCCTCATCTCTGCAGCCATGTCGTTTTTCCAGTTACAAGATCTCTGTGCGGTACGATAGCCCAATGCGACCGGACTCCGCGTACCCAGCGGGAGCACCAGGCCATATGTGGCAGCACTATGGATGATCATGGAATAATCCCTCGCTAAAGATGCTGGAAAAATGTTTGGTTCCCATTAACGCTTCAGTAAGTAACTGATTCCTCCTGATATGCTCTACGTTTACAAGGGCCAATATCAGGACGAAAATGGAGTAATAATGCCATATATGAGCAGGAGCCGCCCAGTCTTAACTTTCCAGATTTAATAGGTTTGAAGTAAGTCTTAATAAGCGTTAAAAGCAAAATTCAGGATCTGCTTGGTGTTGAACGTTACTAGTTTGGTTTTTGAGTTATTGACTGTGATCAGCCATTTTTTGTCTCGTTGAGCTGTTAGAGCTCGGTCACAGGAAAGATCAGCTGTTAGGCTCTGGTCTTCTAGATTTTTGGAGGTACACCTATATGCTGTTGCATCATCTACATAGATATTCGCTAGAGCATATACACATAGTTATAATGTTGTCACTTACTTCCATTATAGCAGAGTTTGGAAGGAATGTGTGTAGCGTGCGGTCGTCTAACCACAGCAATGAGGTTCCATCAATAATCATGGCTTGCGAACCAGTTTTTGGTCAAACTCAATATACTTCAGTTACGATAACCACTATATCCCCCAGATCTAACCCCTGCGACTTTTACCTTTTCAAATATCAAATCCCACTTTAAAAGATTACGATTTCAAAAGGTCGTAGAAATCCAAAATTATATGACGAGTTTAATATCCCCCCAAAAGTAGTTTCAGGAAACCTTACATCAACAGAAATGGCAAAGTATGGGTAAAGTATTTTGATTCAGAAAGGGACTGTGTTCGAAGAGATTAAATGCCGAATTCATATTTTTTTTTAAAGCATTTCACTCCAAGTAAGGCGAGAGCGCCGTTGGTACGCAGAGGTTCTAGAGTGTGAAAATGAGAGAAAAGACTGGGTATAGGTGATGTTGAGGAAAGGATAAAAGAGGAATAGGGTTCAAGTCAACAGAAGATGGTCGTTGACTCTGCATTTAAATTTTTGAAGGCTGTAGTAATCAAAGAAGCAAGTAAACGGAAGGGAATTCCACAGGCGGGAAGTGCGAGAAAAGAAACTGTTGGAGTAGAAGTGACGGTTACATTTAACTATTTCAATAGCAAAAAGCTGGGACCTATATGCCAATCTAGTAGAACGCTTAAATTGTCATGAAAATATTTGTAGAAAAGACAGAGGGAAGCCACGCCACGTCTGTGAGAAAGTGACTGAAGAAGAGATGCTAGGTCAGGATCTTTGGATTTTGTCGAGAACTTTGAGATGAACAGCAGGGGCACCAGACCAAATATGTCAACAGTATTCAATGCACGGACGAATGGTAGAAGTGCAAGATGAAGTCTGACGAGAAAAAAAAATCTTCCGGTACAGAGAACCAACTTTCCTTGCAGTAGATGCAGCTATTGATTCAATGTAGTTGTTCCACTTCAAATCAGTTAAAAACTTGAGGCCAAGAAGACGCAGTGAGATGCTTTCCCGGAATTGAGCATCAACCATACTGATGGTGAGCAGGAACATTTCTGTACGTAGTTTTCCATTTTATAACACCAGTCTGAATACTTTTTGACCAAACCTCGTACAATAATATATCTGCATTAGTTTCTATAGTAACAAATACTAATGACATAAGAAAAACTTCTGAAACTCGTTTCCTGGAGACACATCGCCAAACCGACAATAACGAAATTTAATAAAGGGCAGAAACAGAATCCTAATTTTTTTTTTCGGCATGTTTACGCAAGTTCATCCTGAATTCAGATTTGACAAGTCATTCTTCATTTTCTGACCTTTGAACTATATTTATAATTTTTGCTCTCTGCCAGAATTTTGATAAGAAGAAATTATCTTTTTTGTGACGTTTCATTTGCGGTACACTTCCCGTGTTTTCTTTTTCTTTTTTTTTTTGCTGTTTTTGAACGGAAATAAAATTAGTTTCATTTCTTTTCATGCCTGTCTCCATTTTTTATAAGTTCCTTTCTTTCTGTCTTCGGCCTTTTTTTTTCAGCTATCATTCCTTCTTCTTTTTCTTTCTTCTTTTTCTTTCTTCTTTTTCTTTCTTTCGTCACCATTATCTAGCTTTTGCTTTGCTTTGTTTGCTTGTTTTTGCATCCGTATCTGGCGTCTTGCACACTTAATAGCTTCCTCTTCTTTCTTTTTTTTTTCTTATTTCCACTTACTCCTTTCTTTCTTTCTTTCTTTCTTTCTTTCTTTCTTTCTTTCTTTCTTTCTTATTCCCATTTACTTTTTCCTTAATCTCACTTACTCTTTTGTTTGTTTGTTTGTTTGTTTCTTTCTTTCTTATTCCCATTTATTTTTCCTTATTTCCACTTGCTCCTTTCTTTCTTTTTCTTTTTCCATTTACTTCTTGCTTTCTTATTTCCACTTAATCCTTCCTTTATTTATTTATTTTACTTCTATTTTCTTTCATTTCTTTCTCTCTTATTTCCATTTATTTCTATTCTTTCTTTCTTTCTTTCTTTCTTATTTCTACTTACTACCTTCTTTCTTTCCTTCCTTCTTTCTTTCTTTCTTTCTTTCTTATTTCTACTTTCTTTCTTTCTTATTTCTATTTACTATCTTTCTTTCTTTCTTTCTTTCTTTCTTTCTTTCTTTCTTTCTAGCACATCCTATTCTCTCTAGCCGACTTCTAGTTGTAGCGGCGACACGATGACTTTCTGCAACATTAAATGGTGTGAATCTTTAAAGAACAAATATACAAAGCAACCCAATGCAAAACGTATCCTATTATTGTAGGACATCAATCATAGAATAATCATTTTAGATAAATAAGCATCTGCAGGTCATGGGAGTCTGGGAGTGTTCCTGCATTTGGAACACTTGCAATTCCCCAAACAACTTAAAATGTGACTCAAACTACATAATAAACAAAAGACTGACAAGAAAACAACAGGAAAAAGGGAAGAAAACATCTGGAAACTATTGCAAGGCACAACACAGGGGTGGGGGGGGGCGGATGGCGATAAAAGAAAATGAAGATCATCAGATATGCGAAGCTAAACAGAAATAGGACAGGAAAAAACTTTAGACAAAAAAAGAATGGAAACTAGATAACTTCTTTTACGTACCATCTTCCCTCGGGACGTAAGGGACAAGGGCTCCCCACAATTTCCAATCCAGCTCTTTTGTTAATATTTATCCTTTTATTAAACCGTCCACTCTCTGTTCTGACATCCATTTACATAAGCTCGTTAAGCAGGTTCCTCGATTATTCTCACTTCGTCTCTTGCTGTTAATGAACAGTGACTCTCAAATGATTCCCTAAGCCTTCTTTTCTATTTATGTGTTCAAGACATTTCAACGGTTTATTTTTTGTTTCATTTTTCTTAAAACATTCTCGTTGGTCACAAGTTCCGATTATAATATGCTCAGCATCTTTCTGTAGGATAACATTTATGTTGTTTCAAGTCACTTCATCTGTGATGTGACTGTCGAGCATTCACTGCCATATCGGAAGATTGATATTACTTAGCAGTTCAGTATTCTTTTCTTTCTTTCTGTTGTTTCAAGTCTCTTCTTCATCTGTGATGTGATTGTCGAGCATTCACTGCCGTATCGGAAGATTGATATTACTTAGTAGTTCAGTATTCTTTTCTTTCTTTCTGTTGTTTCAAGTCTCTTCTTCATCTGTGATGTGACTGTCGAGCATTCACTGCCATATCGGAAGATTGATATTACTTAGTAGTTCAGTTTTCTTTTCTTTCTTTCTGTTGTTTCAAGTCTCTTCTTCATCTGTGATGTGATTGTCGAGCATTCACTGCCGTATCGGAAGATTGATATTACATAACACTTCAGCATTTTTTTCTTTGTTTTTGTTGTTTCAGTCTCTTCTTCATCTGGTCTCACACTTTCACTGTGGGAACCGTTAAATATAACCACCTCTTCTACTGCAACAGATTCTTCTCTCGCTCTTCCCGACAGTGGAACTCCCATCCTCTTACTTGCTTCCCTGAGAGCTGTAATCTTCAAATGTAATGTCAATCGACATCTTCTGATGCCTTGATTCTGATCAGCGTCCTTCTCTTTATCCTTTCTTCAAACACCCCTCTTTACTCTTACTTTCACTCTCTGTGACACCTTGCGTGCTAGTGGCACTCCCAGCTTGCTGGGGGTGAAATGCTTATAAAAAAATAATTCAAATTTCGTAGGAAATATTTTTGTCTAATATTTTGAAAATTTTTCTATTTATTTTTTCTAAAAAATGCCACCGACGCTATGTTAGCTGCATATATTATGTTTATAAAATTATACCCGCCAATACAAAAGACTCTATTACGGGTATTATGCAAAGGCATGTCTCCTAGAAGTAAAGCTTCAGAAATTAGGACGCGATTATATTCAGCGTCCAGGTATTAATAAAAACAGCGCAAGTGGATAGTTTCTAATGTGAATGCATTTCTAGTTATCCGACTATAAAAAAAATCCAACAAAAATAAATTTGAAATATGTCGTAAGTGGTCAGTAATTAATACAAGAAATATGAACAGAATTATGCAGAATTTCAATTAAGCTTTTTATTTCAAATTTCGTGGGAAATATTTTTACACCTTTTTTTTTATTATTTTTTTTTTTATTTTACTCTGAAAATTTTTTTTCTTATTTTCTCTAAAACATATAGCGATCCCCGGAAGCATTGTTGCAGACCTTATTTGGGCGGAGAACATTAGTTTGGGAACGAAAAGAATAGAAAGAAAGAAAGAAAGAAAGAAAGAAAGAAAGAAAGAAAGAAAGAAAGAAAGAAAAATAAGAAATAAAAAGAATGAGAATGGGTGTATGTAAGAAAGAGAAAAAGAGAGAGAGAGAGAGAGAGAGAGAGAGAGAGAGGGTAGCGAGTGAAGAGTGGTAGTGGATATAGAAAAAGGCGAAGGGGAGGAGAGAGGAGTGAGAATAGGTCGCGTAGGGAAAGATGAGAGAAATATCAACGAGTCGAATATTTATTCAGCTTTGTCGAAGATTCTGTTGTGTTTTCCGGAAGAAAGAAATTTGCTACAGGCGAACGCGTCACTCCAACTCGCTAATTAAAATTCCTCAACAGGTGATCGTGGGCGCCTACAACAGAGCAGTACTCTAGCAAGATAATCGCATAGACCATTTAGCTAGAGCCGTGAGTTCGATTTTCATTGGTGGCTCACTAGGTAGGGCCTTGTGTCAGACTAAGTCTTCAGAAACGTGCTTTCTACCAGGCAGCCCCTAACGGGTCGATGAGAGAGATGAAAAACTGAGAGAAAAATTAAAATATTATAGTTGAGAGTACTGAACTGTTATGTAAAATCAGTTTGCCTCTAAGACAATGAATATTGGATAATCCATCACTGATGGAAATATTGGATAATCCATCACTGATGAAGAAGAGACTTGAGGCAACAGAAATGTGTTTCAGAGTCTGCCTATATTTCCTCAAGGACACATGGCACAGTGGATAAAGGCGTTGGTTAGATCCAGTGACAGGACCCAAAGAGTGTGAGTTCAATACCCGGTAAAGGCAGTGGAGAAATTAACAGGAGATAACTGATAACTGACATCCATTATAACATGGCACGTGGAACTAGAACAGTCTACCCCAGTGAGCGAAATAAAGGGTTCAGTTCGACATTCGAACTCCCTGAAGAAGGCCGGAGCGTGCAACGGCCGAAACGTTGTGATAAATATGGCGACAAAGATGAGGACAATAGTCCGAATAATGTAAATAAGAAATGTGTTTCTACAGAAGGATGCTGAGAATACAACGGATCGAACATGGAAGAAAAAGAGTACTGCTACGTGAAATCTCTTCTCCTATATGCTGGACAGTCTCCTCATAGATGAAGAATAGACTTGAAGCAATAAAAATGTGGTCCTACAGAAGGATACTGAGATTACCAGAGGCCGAACATGTGAGCCAGGTCGAAGTTTTAGAGAAAATGGAAACAAAAAGGACCGGAAGAGACAATTGAAATTTATACGTCACGTAATGAGGAAAGAGGGCTTGGAAAATTTGAAACTCACAGGTCACGTTGAAGGCTCGAGGGACAGAGGAAAACAGCACATAACTTAAGGAACGGACTTGTGAAAATGGTTGACAGAATATGGATCAGGAATGATAGTAAAATACAACATTTACTAAGCTACAAAGTTACAAAGGATAGGAAATTGGGGAGAGCTATGATTGCAAACATACTGAAGGAACACACGGTACGATACATAGAAGAATGAAACCCCGAGTCGTCAGTGTTGAAAACGTATCCTATACTGCCTAATTATACTCATATATATGCATGGTTTGGTCAACGCAATGGTTCACTAAGCGTCGTTCTGCATGATTGATTTATTTAGCGTCATATCAACCCGCTATGGGTTATTTAATGCTAAAATCCAAATATTTTGAGCGCTATTTTACGTGCATTATTTCCATTATTCGGACTGTTATCCTCATCGCCATATTCACAATGTTTCGGCCCTTGTACGCTCCGGTCTTCTTCAGATAATTAGATTTTCGAACCAAACCATTTATTTCCTCCACCGGGGTAGATTTTTCTACTTCCACGTGCCATACCTCTTCCGGATGTCTCAGTTATTTCCCTTTAACTCAATTTTACAAGTTTTGGTTCACTACTGCTGTGGCCTGGCATTGAACTCACAATTCTTTGTGTCTAGTCATTGGATTTAACCAACGTCTTTATCCAATGAGCCATGTCTTTATGGCTTCAACTATATATATTTTGAACGCTACTGTATGCCTTCATCTAGAGATAAAATGTATTGTTGATCATATAACTCTAAATTTGTATATTGGTAATTTTTTTACATAAAAATCTAATGCCTGTATTTTTGCGATAAAAATGTATTTTCATACTTCCACAGTGTTTTGCTTTTGTTTGTGCGAGAGGTTCAATATTTGCCCATAGGTGGGACCCTAACAGGTGCTACCACCCCGATTCTAGGAACAACAGCAATTAAGAGGTGGTTCTACACTCCTCAAAACTTCCAGTCTCCCGATCATAGGCCTTGCTGCTGGATGTAGTTCATCGTCTTACCCAGGACTATTTCTGCATGGAGGAATTCACTGATATATATATACTTCGTATCCACTTTCAGATCAAACGCAATTTTGCCAGACAGCCATACGTAAGAAGATGAGAAAGAACATTCACAAAGAGAGAAAGTGAGAGAAAGAGAGCGAGTATAAATATCAGCAGTGTAAAGTTCTGTGTAAATATAGTGCAGGCCTTTAAGAAATAATACGTGGGAACAAACATCTTTGACATTAGCAGGTCAAAAGCATCTATCAAAAATAAATAAATCAAAAATAAATAAATAATTAAAAGAAGAAGAAAAGTAAATTAATAAAAAAACTAACGAAGGAACATGGACCGAGAGAAAGGGTGAAAGAAAATCACTCTATGAGTTTCATTATCAACGCTATGCTTAATAATAATCCGTCCGAAGTAGGTACCTTGGAGCTATTTAGGTGAATTACTTACAGTACCTTTTCTCTAATACCGTTTAAAAAGGCATAAATCCATAATTTTTGTATTCAGCAAAGGGTCAAATAGCAGTGAACAATAGGGTTATGACATTTTTGTAACCCTATGTACACTCTTAATCAAAATCTTAAGACCAGTTACAAATAGTTAAAAAAATATAAAATATTGTTACTTTAATCGAAATATATTTCCGAAACAATTTAAATGTAGTTTATCAACAAACAAGTGAACATTTTAAGCTTTTAATTGATTAATTAAAACAAACATTGAAAAAGTATTATTGGGGCGACCGCTTGATTTTTTAGAAGCATACGCAAGTTAGCAAGGCAGTTCTTCAATGGACAATTTCATTTGCAATGGCTCGTTGCAAAAGACCACGTCTTTGAAGTTCAACAATTCTGCCCTGTTTGAACTTTGTCAAAATTTTACCCATATCCATTTTTAAATCTGAAATTGACTGCTAGAAATGAGCTAAGTAGATGTCTACACACCCGAAGCTATGAGCACATTGACTAGTTCTAATTTTTTTGTTCAGTAATTTTTTTTTCACACATGATCTTACATATTTTCAATGTATGTTTAAATTAATCAATTAAAAGCTTAACATTTTAATTTCTTTGTTGATAAAGTACATTTTCTAACGTTTCAGAAATATATTTCGATTAAAGTAACAGTATTTTATATATTTTTAAACGTTTTGTATCTGGTCTTAAGATTTTGACTAGGGGTGTACCTGCATCATAAATCAATGAACTTTTATTCAAACGTAATGAAAAAATTATTAATTTGTTTTAATTCTTGTAAAAAGTCACACCCACATTGTAAATTCGATATTAGCATATACGCAATAATACGCAGCAAGGGTTAAAAAAAAAAATCAAAATATTTCAGAGGCTTTATTTTGCTAATGATGTTAGATACACGCTTAGCCGATCATGTACCTTTCGATACAGGACTGTCGAGGCAGATCTCTACCCCCGCTGTAGGTTGCCATTTGATTCCTGCGGTGGACCAGTTGCCATCCAAGGCTATAGAACCGGGTCTGTCCTACTATTTACACATAGCTGGGGAGTGGGGAGAGAAGAAGAGGATTCATATCTTTCCCAAGAGTATTAAAACATAAGTGAATGTAATGGATTCGACTGGAATTCGAACTCGGCTCTCCGATTACTTCAATCCGAGCCGCTATCCATTACTACACAGTGCCTACTTACGCGATTGGCATTATTTATTTATTTATTTTTAAACTTTGCCTTCTTCACTATTTTAGTTCAACGAATTGTGATAGAGGAAATCAACTATTTTACAAAGAAAATCGGGTGTCAGTCAATATAGAAGAAAGCAACAAGAAACTACTCCACTATCTTTCCTAAAAGACTCTGCCAATTCATATATAGTAAAGAAATGGCATATGTAGAGCGTCATGATCTAACAGTTTATAGTTATAACAACATACAACCTTACAAATAAATAAAAATTGAAAACATGCAGAAGCCTTATTTTTCAATTTGTTAATGATCTAATTGGATAGTACTGTTTAATGCATTTAACTGCTTATATCTACAGCATAATATTAAATCTTACAAATAAACAAAAATAAATTCTAGAAGGTTAAAAAAGTCATAGTACTAATATAGTTATATATGATTTTAGATATTTCGTGTTAGGTGGTGACTTTTTTTAAAAAAAAAACAAACTTTGCCTTCTTCCCTATTTTAGTTCAACGAATTGTGATAGAGGAAATCAACTATTTTACAAAGAACTTGGGTGTCAGTCAATATAGAAGAAAACAACAAGAAACTACTCCACTATCTTTCCTAAAAGACTATGCCAATTCATATATAGTAAAGAAATGGCATATGTAGAGCGTCATGATCCATTATGACGTGATTACGAAAACTTGACCTTAACTAATATGTTATAGATCCCAAGAACAATCATGGCTAGACACATTTGCCCGATACCAGAGAATTAAAAAAAACTGCGGATAGTTATTTTTGAAACAAGTATTGTTTATCACACTTCGACCCTTTGCTAATTGTCACTCGTATGCTCTGCAACAACTGAAAAAAAGGCTGACCATCGTCACGAAGGGTGGTGACTTTATAGTCAGCCAATGGCACGCTCTTCTTCTTTATGTATCGTGTCCTCTCAGCAGGTATGCGATCATGGCTCTCCACAATTTCCTGTCTTTTGTAGGTGTTACAAAATTTTGTCTTTTCGTTATTTTTTCTAAATACTGTTGCGCCATGAATTTACTTTAGCTCATCAAAAATGTTATGCGTTGTTTTTCTCTGTTTCTCTTTCTTTCAATCTGTCTTGTGTGTATCAGATTTTCGAAGCCGTCCTTCCTCATTACGTTCCAGAAATTTCAACTGTCTCTTCTTTATGTTAGTTTCCTTTTTGTTTACATTTCCATTAGAACCTGGTCATTGCTCGCATATTCAGTTCATGGTATTCTCATCATCCTTCTGTAGAATGACATTTCTGTTATCTCAAGTCTCTTCCTAATCTTTGAAGACATTGTCCATCATTTACTGCCATATAGGAGGATTGATATTACATAATAGATCAGTACTCTTTTCATTGTTTCTACAGAAGGTTTTCTGTCTGTCTCTTAATAAACTGTTTAGATTTTTTAATTTAATTTTAAGGACAATCACCCAGTAACAGTTTTTCTTATTTTTTTTACAGTGAATTTCGTTCTTTACAAGACCCGAGAGCCAATAGGGTAGAGGGTTACAGAGTAAGACGTACAGTTTATGTGGTTATGTGGGGAAGGTAACGGTTAACCCTAGAATTGAACAGGTTAAGAGTTTAGTAATCGAGAAAAATACTCTTAGGAGTCAGCTCCACACAGCAGCTGTTCGAGGGAAGACGCTGCTCGGGGGGGTAGCATTAAGAGTAGTTCGCTACAAGGTTTGTCACATGGCAGGTCTTTGCCGTAACGGTTAGAACTGATGGGATTTAGTATGTAGTTCGTCTGATCATTTTCCATGGCAAAAGCAATAGAGCAGAGAGACTTGAGACGTTTTGTCCTTGAGAAAGGGGGTTCTAGGTTGGAAAGTAATTTATCACCCACAAGGACGCGAGGAAGGTTTTGGACTCTATCGAGACTAGTCATTGAGTACTAGGTAGCAGTGTTCCATTTTCGGCCTGATCTGGCTCTTGTAAAGTTAGAGGATACCAAGTACTAACTGGAGCAATACAAAGAACTGACCATTTTCCCAGCATCTTTATTAGCGATGGATTACATGTACGGTGTTTACTAGTTCCCCCACCAGGACGAGATGTGACACAAGGTCTTTTTAAAGTGAGGACCCGAGCGTGTGCACCCGGGTAAGAGACAAAAATTGCCCACAGCCCCCGCAATCGCTGTTTGTGCTGGACTCGGTGCGAGCACCGATCGCTCCCTCTGGTGCAATGAGAGGCCGCGGCCTTGTGCAGCTCTTCTCCAGGGCTGGGCACCTCTCAGTATAATTTTCTGTTGCCCCTCTGTTCTTTGACAGAGAAGCCCCTGAGCGAACTCTTCCCAAAGACAGAGACGCAACTGAGAGGTAATAGCCGCTGCGTTACTAATTCCTCCAAGGTAGGAATTTGTACGCTATCGATTACATGTAAGTATTTACTCTGTCCCCCAACTAGGACGAGATGTGACACAAGGTCTATTTTTAGGTGGGGACCCGAGCGCGTACGCCCGGGGCAGGAACAAAAATTCCCCTCAGCCCACACAGCCGTTGGTTGCGCTGGCCTCGGTGCGAGCACCGATCCCTCCCTCTAGTGCAATGGGAGTGTGCGGTCTCGAGCAGCTGTTCCGTAGGGATGGGCACCTCTCAGTATAATTTTCTCAGTTGCCCCTCTGTCCTAAGACAGAGAAGGCCCTGAGCTTACTCTGTCCAAGGACAGAGACATAACTGAGAGATGATAACCGATGCGTTACTAATTCCTTCAAGGAGGAATTTGTGTGCTATGGTTTTCATGTACAAGTTCCACTTGAAGTCTGTTTTGAGTTTAAGGCCTAATAGTCACTCAAGGCACAGGGTGTTAGTTTAGTTGGTTTGGAGTTAGTTTAGAGAACGATCGGGGATGATGGAATATAAATTATTTGGTTTTCGAAGTATTGAATACAAAAAGTCAGTTTCTGCCTAACTAAGATGTTAAAGCTAGATCAGAGGAAAGATCAGCTGCTAATATCTGCTTATCAAGAATTTGGGTGTTATGATAGTTATGATAGATTAAATTCTAAAGTAATCGCGCTATAGAGGAAGAAGATTATCTCCCGGCATGTTTTTCGGAGTTACTTTTATTCTTTATTGGTTTGGTTTGTTGCGTTTTACGGCATATCAACCTCAATGGGTTATTTAGTGCCGACAACATTTTGTTTCGTCAAAAATCTATTTCTGGTAATATTTTTTCCTCAAAAATGTATAGCTGGTAATATTATTTTAAAACATGTATTGCTGGTAATATCTTTTTTTTCAAAAACGTATTGCTGGTTATATTTTTTTTCAAAAATATATTGCTGGTAATAGTTTTTTTCTTCAAAAATTTATTTCTGGTAATAATTTTTACAAAGTATTTCTGGTATTCAAACCTATTTTTATACTTTTATAGTGCTTTTTACCTCAGTTTCGGGGTTAACTATTTGCCCATAGCAGGAACCCTAACAGATGCTACCACCCCGGGTCAGGGTGGACCTGGAAACACCAGCAATTAAGAGGTGGTTCCACGCTCCTCAAAACCTCCGGATCAGAGGCCTTGCTGGTGGACGTAGTTTATCGTCTTACCCAGGACGCGGATGTAGTTTATCGTCTTACCCAGGACGCGGATGTAGTTTATCGTCATACCATAGACGCGGATGTAGTTTATCGTCTTACCCAGGGCGCGAATGTAGTTTATCGTCTTACCCAGCACACGGATGTAGTTTATCGTCTTACCCAGGACGCGGATGTAGTTTATCGTCATACCCTGGACGGTTTATTCTTTATATTGTAAAACCCATGCATGAATTGATGCATACATGCTAAATGGTGAAGCTGATTTTAACGGATTTTTATCTTTATTTTTATTCATATGCGAACGGCTAGTCTTCCTCTTTTATAATCAAGGGGTTCCTTTATTCCCTTTTAGAGGACAAGAACTTCTCACGTGTCATTGGCCAGAAAATATTTTAGTTAAGTACGATTTGGGGTGTGTAAATAAATAACGCTTTCATGGTAAGTAAACAAATGCAGTAAGGTGGATACGAGTGAGAATCGCTTTTTAGAAAAGAATAAAAAAGCCAGTGAGATAATTAGATTTCCCTCAAATAATTCCACACGTTTTGTTCGTCTCTCAAAATCGGACTGCGTCTTGTTTTAATTGCCAGTTTATTTGTTCTTCAGATTTCGACCTATTATGTTGTTCCTTTTTTTTAATTTCTTTTTGCCAAAATCTCTTAATATCCTTTGAATGCGTGTTCACCACTCGCAGACAATTTATCATTCAGTCTTCACACCATCTTAGATTTTGGCACATTTATTTATATATAAAAAATTAAAGAAAAGATTTGAAAAAGACAGTGTGGCATTTTTTATTTTAAAATTTGTGGCATTTGTTACTTTAATCATTAAATTGTTTTTAAAATTGTGCGAGTATTGTGTATGTTCTATAAGAAAAATTTTAACCCCCCCAAAACAAATAATGAAAATTTATTGTACAATAACATCTACAAACACGAGTAAAACCAACTTTGTACCCATTTACCTGTTTGTACGTCTCTTCCCAAAATCAGTTTCGATCGGTCAATGTATGGCGATTTTAGTCACTATGACGGACAGAGAAAAGTCACAGAATCTTATATATAGATAAATCAAAATTAAGAATTTTATATGGAAATGATAATGCTATGATAGACCGTTTTCTGAACGGTTGTAGTTATTGGCGGTTAACATTTATAAAATCTTTAAAATAGTATTTCAGATAATTAGGCTACTCAAGTCCACTAACTGTTATCGTTCTTTCTAGTACTGATTGGTGTTTCCTTCCCAACCTTTGGTTTGGAGAAGTGGGGAAAGTCAACATTATTATTTTCACTACGACGGGACTGTCAGTTTTACTCTCCAGATTTCAGTACGATCTCCACACTGTTTATATCTATAAATTCTCCGTCTTCAATATTGAACAATATAGCTAAATATATATGATAAAAATGTAGTCTTAAGATATTCTATATTTATGGGTGAAAGTACTCAATATCAAAGATAGAGCCTAGATAAAAAGATAGCCTGAAGACTGTGTTCAAGCAAAAGACAGATTGTGGCCGCTATCTATCTATCTATCTATCTATCACTCGCATTTGAGCGAGGATGAAGTTTTAGAGAAAATGGAAACTGAAAGGACACTTATACTTAACATCGGGAAGTAAGAGTTGAAATTTCGAGGGTATACAATGAGGAAAGTAGGCTTGGAAAACTTCATACTCACAAGACCGATTGCAGACAAGAGAGACAGTACAAAATAACACAAAACCCACCTAGCGAGCTTGAGTAATTGGTTGTCGGAACAAGGTTTAAAAGAGGTAGCAATAAGTCGTAGTTTATTAAGAGCTACAGAGGACAAGAAGTTGTGGAGAGCCGTGATCGAAAACGTTTTGAAGGGACATGGTATATAGAAGAGGAAGAATGATGATGATGAAAATACTTTTAAAAAATGAGGGGTTAAATTTTGTTTCGATAGCAGAAATTCTTGAAGAAACGGTATATTATAGCTATATAGCGAGACTCTTCGCAGATGCGAATTGAGTCACTGTCGGTCACTGGGCGTGTTTCTAAAAATAAATACGCTAAAAAATCCACTTTCATCCCTATCGTGCGCCGACGGCTTAATGGTTAGAATCTCCGATTGACACCAATTCAGTCGGGTTTTGATCCTAGCTAGAGGCAACCGGATGTCTAGCCACACTGATGAGCTGTGAAACAGCGAAACAGTCTGTCTGTGGATGACGTTATATATATATATATATATATATATATATATATATAAATTGATAACTATAAATTACATTAAGTTTTCGTCTTACCAACTCACCACTGAAGATGATCTTGCTTGGAATTGAAAATACTTGAGAATATAAAGGAAATGAAAAAAAAACTTCGACGCCTTCCTTAATTAATTTATTAACAACATTAAAATAAAATAAATAGACCTAATGTGTCCAGATTTTCCAACCAAACATGATTGAATGAAAATATGATGCTTATATATATATATATATATATATATATATATATATATATATGTAGGTAGCATATATTCATGTCATCAGAATGAGTGATGATCAGTTGCCGAAAATCCTCATGTATAGCCAACTTTTGCATAGTAAGCATAATGTAGGCCGTCCTTGGTTACGCTTCAAGGACATACTTAAATACAATTTAAATGCTGCAAACATTCCTATAGAGGAGATCAAACTTGCTGTTGAAAATCGAGCAAACTGAAGAAACACCTGCTACCAAGGTATAACTAACTTTGAAAAAAATCGTCTCAACCATCTGAGAGAATTAAGAACGAACACTAAATCTCGGGCCAATACATCAGCCCATATGACGGTCAACCCTTCAGCATCTCCCTCGTGTGGATTTGTTTGCAAATCCCGTGCAGGATTGTTGTCTTATACGAAACGTAAACATAAAAACTGAACTAAAAGACACTCTTACGTCGAAAACGACGGGAGGGTCCATCATCATCATTATCATCATCGTGTGTACTTAAAAAAATTATAACTTTATTTGTATTTGCGATACAAATAATCTGTAAAAGATGTTATGAAGTTTAATGTACGTCGTTCTAAGCATAGCTAAAATAACTAATGTGATTTCAGGAATTACTGTAAATCAGTTGGCAAATGTTTTGCATGAACTGTAATGATGGAGGACATATGGAAACTTAAATAAAATTTCAATAAAACTTTAAAAATACAGATTTACTTCTTTCTAATCCTTTTTACAAATTATTTCTATCGCAAATACAAATAAAGTTATAAATTTTTTAAAGTGCACATATAAATTTATTACAGATAGGTCGTTAGTAAATCGGGTCCGCGCGGAAAAGGTCTGACAGACCTTGCAAAAGCGGATACAGAAGAAAAACGTGTGACATCTAGAAGGTTTTAAGGTTTACGATATTACTTCTCTACGGTTTTGGTCAGTGTGTAGAATAGTAATGGTGAGATTATCCATTTCCATACAAGAAACATTCGGTATCCAGTGACAAAAAAGTTAGCGTTACTGTCAGTTGAAATTTCGTCTTTTCTAGCATTAATGATTGTTTCCTTGCAAACCTTTTGTTTAAAGTTGTGTGGAGTGTCGACATCTTGAGTATAGCATTATTTTCTAGCTACATGTGACATCCATTTTAGTTGTTGCTTTTGTTCGATGTCTTTAAGTGATTTACGAGCAGTTGTTTTCGAAGGTCTGTCTGAGTGCAGCTGATAACAAGCTAATCTTATTAGACTATTAGAACGTGTAGGACAGTGATGCTTAATTGTGATAGTTACGCCCATTTGAATATGCTATGGGATCTAAAGGGGGAAAATAAATGTCCAGGAGAGTGATGGGGCGACAAAACGATTTTAACAGGCCAAAAGAGAATTTTGCCTTTTCAAGACTGGAACTATTTACAATATTTTGTATACGCATTTTTTTTCATTTTTTGCAATTAAAATAATTAAAAAAAAAACATCTTTCGGTCTACACATATTTTGTCTTAGTTTTGCCTATATATGGAAAAATTATCCCTTGAAGATGACAGTTTGAAATTATCGAAAGTACTTGGTATGTGCCCTCCATCTGACAACAACATGAATATATTATTCAAGGAATTGATATAAAGTTAATGGCTCATTAAGTCTTGTTAGCGAAGTGATTTCGCCATTAATCACATCAATACGTTTAGTTGAATAATCTAGATATATTATATCTATTTTTATTTGAATCTTTTCAAATTCACGGAACAGTTTCTTAGTGTTGTCACAAAACCGATTAAGAAAGACGCCGTAGTTTTGGTTATTTCATTTATTTTCGCTAGTACTTTCAGTCTCATCCAAGATCATCTTCAGGGGGTGAATATAATCATACTAGGCACATTGATGAGTTGTGATACAGCGAAACAGGTCTCTCTCTCTCTCTCTCTATATATCTATATATATATATATATATATATATATATATTAAATATGTGGTGCAGTTCAATTTACATTACATGAATCATTCATACAAAAAACAGATATTGAAGTTAATGATTTAAATGGCGAGAATACATCTTCGCAAACAAATTTAATGAAGTACATTAACCCCGAACCTGTAGATGAATGTTATGATCCCTGTTTATAAATTCCAGTTGCATAAGATATTTTTAGTTTTTTACAAACTTTCATCTGTTCCTACAGACATCATTAACTTCTATATCTAAATCATTAACTTCTATATCTGTTTTTTGGATGAATGATTCATGTAATATATATATATATATATATGTATATATAAAAGTGAACATAGAAGTCAACACTTAGAGACGACAGTCTGTTTCATGACAGATGCAATCGTCAGGCCTGACGATTGCATCTAGCATGAAACAGACTGTCGCCTCTAAGTGTTGACTTCTATGTTCACTTTTATATTTACACACGCTCTATCTCTGATACTGAGCCCTTTATCCCATAAATATAGCACATCTTAAGACTATATTTCTTCATATACCTATATATATATATGTGTGTGTGTGTGTGCGTGTGTTCCTATAGCAGAATGCGGAAAATTTCTTGTTCCGATTCAAGGGGACCTTCCCAAAATAATTAAATAAACAATTGAGTAAGTTATAAATAAATAAAATTGTGATGTTTGGTCATGTGGTCAGATTTTGGGAAGACCTTTTCAACACTCATCGGTAAAAAAAAACAAAAACTAATACGTGTTTGTATACACCATAGTTAACGTATATGTTGGTGACCTTTGAACTTAAAAAAATCCCCACCCCTGTCTTCTCCTTCAGTTATAGAATGTGAACCTTAAATTCTGTGGTTTATGGTAAGTAGTGTAGGCTAACCTCTGCATTGGTAACTATCGACACAAATATTTTTTTACTGAAATAACTTAATTCACATTATTATAATGAAATACTAAAAGTGTAGTGTACTCTTACCTTATATAATATGTAATATGACTGCACAACAACAATAAATACATATACAGCAAGAAAGAAATTTAAAACCATCGTCACGCACTGTAAACAAAGCAACTGATAGCTTTGGGTGCGTTCAGAGCGTTTCGGCAGACAGAGCGTTCAGGGAAAAAAGATGTTTATAGTAATAATTCAAGGAATAGACTGGTAATTATAGTTTAGCATAATAACCACTTCTTGCCGGCAGGCAGGGAGGTGCATACTCTCTGTTTGTTACTAGCATTATTCAGGGTAACATTATTAGAACCCAGCTATACCCCCTCCCATCATGCCCCCCATCATGCTCCCCATCATTCCGCCCCCCATCATTCCCCCATCATGCCCCCCAACCAACTACCGGTGAAAGAAGGAAAGCGCGTTTCAAGTTGAAAGCACTAAACTTTACCAAGGAACATAATAATTCCTATAATAACTCCCTACAGTATTTTCTATTAGAATTTGAGTGATAAGAAAGTATGTGCTAAATGGAATTTATTTAATACATTCAGTAGAATACATTTTAAATGAGGTGTCGTCTTGTATGGCGAATACAGCTCGAAACCTGAATATTAACTTGAAAATTTGGGTGTCGTCTTATACGCACCTTGCATATATGGTATCTATTTATCCCTACATCTCTCTCTCTCTCTCTCTCTTTACATTTTCTTACCGCACACACACGCACACAGACACAGACACACACGCACACACACACAGAGACACACACACACACACACACACAAGCGCACATGTGTATGCGTGCACTCGCGTGGTAGTGTGTGTACCTATAAGTGTTTCTGACCGAAGATTCAATGTATTATACAATAAATGTCCTAAACCTTTTTGAGTTGAAGTACGATTTTACAAGTATACAATAGAAAGTACTACTGGTACTGCTCAAAGATAGTTGCGGCAAAAAATGTGTACATGAATTTGCCCGTTGTATTTAAATTAAGTACTTAATTACTTATCTATCTATCTATCTATCTATCTATCTATCTATCTATCTATCTATCTATCTATCTATCTATCTCAGTCTCTTTCATATCTAGCTAGCTAGATACAAGTAAAAGTTAGATGTCTATAAACCCCTATCCTAAAATAATACTCATCAACCAAGCAAACATACATGACTATAATTTTTTTTAATAGAAGGAAAACGTTCAATTTAAAACTTATTATTTAAAATATATAATATACAAATTAAACTGAAACTAAAATAATAATTATAAAAAAATTCAACAATAGCAACAATTAGTCACTTTCGTTTGTCAGATATTAAATTACATCACTTAGCCTCTTTCATAATTTAACATGATTTTCAGTAAGCCTAAATTTACGAGCGTTCTTAAATTAAAAAAAAATATATGAAAAACTAACGACATTTTGTTTTCTGTTTATCAATATTTGTTGCAAAATAAAATCCTTACATTTGCCTTGATGAAGTCCACCAGAGGATGAAACACGTCGGCTAAGATAAGTTCCCCTCTCTCCTCTATTCACACACACACACACACACACACACACACACACACACACACACACACACACACACACACAGACAAAAAGACACATACAGATATACATTTTTTACAATGATGTTTACCCTGTACAAGAACCACTCGAAGTAGATGCTTACAGAGTAAAAGGCGTAGTTTATTGGCATATGTGGAGATAACGGTTAACCGTAGACTAGAATAGGTTAAGATTGTATAGCTTGTCTATAACTATGAGATGAGGTATTATGATTACTTGTATTATTTACATTAATAGGACTGTTCTCCTCATCTTCATTGCCATATTCACAACGTTTCGGTCGTTTCAGGTCTTCTTCAGGTGATTGGAATTTCGAGCCGAACACTTTATTTCGTTCACCCTTTATTTCATCCACCTCAAGGACACATGGCGCAGTGGATAAAGAAGTAGGTTAGATCCAGTGACTCGACCCAAAGAATTGTGAATTCAATACCAGAAGAAGGCCGTAGCGTACAACGACCGAAACGCTGTGAATGTTGCATTGAAGATAAGGATAACAGTCCGAATAATGTAAATAATGCAAGTCATTATTATGCCTCATCTCAGAGATATAGATCAGGTATTATGATTACTTGCATTATTTACTTGCCATACTCACAACGTTTCGGTCGTCGTACGTTCCGGTCTTCTTCAGTTGATTGGAATTTCGAACCGATCCCTTTATTTCGACCACCGGGGTAGATTGTTCTAGTTCCACGTGCCATGCCTCCTCCGGATGTCTTAGTTATTTCCCATTTAACTCAAGTTTTTTGGTTCAACGCTACTGTGGCCTGGTATTGAACTCATAAATCTTTGGGTCTAGTCACTGGATCTAACCAACGTCTTTATCCACTGGGCCATGTTTTCCCGAACACTACAAGGTAGACTGTAGTGTTCGAAGAAACATTCTATTGGGAGTCGGTTTCTCAAAGCAACGGCTTGTGAGTTGTTGTTCGGAGGGATACGAAGGGAATGCCGGTGGTTAGCTACAAGGTGCTTGCTATTGTGAGTCTTAGCCGTGAAGGATAGAAATGGTGAAGATAAGGAATGTACTTTGTCTGAACAGTTTATATGACGTGTTTTCTATTTGTCTGTCTGTCTCCGTTATCTCTTATTCTCCCGCTCTCTATCCACGCAATTGCTCAGAGCAGCTATTTGCTTTTCAACGTGGTATTTAATTCCCACCCTCCTCTGCTTGTATCACAGCAGCAGCGACATGCACCAGCCAAATAAACAAACCAATTGATTTCCTTTGGTCTTTTCTCGTCGTGTAAATACAGCAGGGAAAAGCTCAGCAAACAACATTCTTTGTGCCCTTTTCATGACCACTTCTCTCCATTCAGTTCACACTTACGAGAGAAAAGCGACACAAGGAAGAATTCCAAACGGTAATGTAAAAGCATACTTATCTGGGAGCACTAGTCTGGCATGAGGACAAGAAAACTGGTATCAGGAAGAAAAGCTGAAGCATGTTCATATCTATCTATCTATCTATCTATCTATCTATGCCAGTCTCGTCATTATCTATCTATCTATCTATCTATCTATCTATCTATCTATCTATCTATGTCTGCTGACATATATATATATATATATACAAAATTGTTCAATTGTTAGCTTCGGCTCTGAACAATTGTATCTTAGAAATGATTAAAGAAATCTTAATGGAATTCTCTAAGAATTTTATAGCAGTATTATACTCTTTTTTGAGCAATAAGAACGTAAAATTACACTCCAGACTTAAAAGAATTATCGTGATGAAATCGATCATAAATAAAAATGACATATTCATCAATAATTAATCATAGCTAAAGATCAGAAGCTGATGAAGGATTAATATATATATATATATATATATATATATATATATATATATATATATATATATATATATATATCCGAGTGTAATGAGAACGAAAATAATATATAAATTCTAACGTTCACAGCATTAATTCAAAAGAGGGCTCAATACCGTTAATAGAGAAATAATAATTTATCATAATTTTTTCATATAGACAAAAACAATTTACTCACTACAAAGATGCAATATTTAGGTTGGAGTTGTCACTACTAATTTTGTAATCAATAAAAGTGTTTTGTAAATTAATAAATTAAGAGGTGGAGATTTCTTCTTGGTATGTTGCGGGACATAAGTTATTCGATTTTTTAAAGGAAAAAAAGTTTTAATTTAGAAATTAAGATATAAGTAAAAAGGTATATAAAAGCATGGGAAATTAATATAAATTTTATAAGCATATTTTGACCTATTGTCGGACTGTATAACGTGTAGAATAATTAGTATTATACGAGGGTCATTCAATAAATAAGGTGAATTTTTCGGTATAAGGACTTCTAATACAGATAGAAGCTTACTTTTTTTGTTTTACTTCTTTTTCACATGGATTTAATTTCTTTTGCAGATTAAAAATAACTTTTAGAGTTTTGGCGATTAACAAAGATGGCCGACCAAGAAGCATGCTCCAGTATTGAACAGCGGTCAGTTATCAAGTTTTTGGTTGCTGAAGGGTGCAAACCAGTTGAAATTCATAGGAGAATGTCAACTGTGTATGGTGCCACATGTTTCAGCCAAAAAATGTCTACAAGTGGGCTAAATTGTTTAAAGAAGGACGGAGCAGTGTTGAGGATGAAGACAGGCCTGGGAGGCCTACAGAAGTGAGGTCTCCTGAGGTGATCGAATAAGTCAATGACCTCATTCAGTCTGACAGAAGGGTGACAGTGGATGACATTGCAAGGATTTTGAGCTTATCTGTTGGGACAGCACACAAAATTGTCCATGACGACCTTGGCTACTCGAAGGTCAGCTGTCGGTGGGTGCCAAAGATGCTTACTGCAGAGCACAAACAGAGGAGGGTCGAGTTGTTCCAGCAGTGTCTCTCCCGCTATGAGAAGGATGGTGATGAGTTTCTGAAGAAGGTGGTCACATGTGATGAGACATGGGTTTGGCACTATGAGCCTGAGTCCAAATGGCAGTCCATGGAGTGGAAGCACGTAGGCTCTCCAGCTGTCCTCGAGGAAGGTGATGCTCGCCGTTTTTTGGGATATGCAAGGCCCAATCACCATTTCATTCCTTGAGAAAGGAAGCACTGTGAACAGTGCCAACTACTGAGGCAGGTCAAGAAAGACATAAAAAACAAACGCAGGGGTCATCAGTCAGAAGGAGTCATCTTGCATCATGACAACGCAAGGCCTCACACAGCAGCCCAAACGGTGCAGACCATCAGCGAGCTTACAGCCCAGACCTTACCCCTTCAGACTTTCACCTGTTTTGTCCCTTGCAAGCGTTCACGAGAGGCAAGAATTTTAAAAGTGACGATGAAATCAAAAGTGTTGTGAGCGACTGGCTGAGACATCAGTCCAAAGATTTTTACGCTGAGGGAAAACGGAAGCGTGTGCACAGATGGGAAAAGTGTGTGACAGTGCTGGGAGACTACTTTGAAAAATAAGTAAACTTCTATCTGTATTAGAAGTTCTTATACCGAAAAATTCACCTTATTTATTGAATGACCCTCGTATATGCGCAAAAACAAGAAGCTAGAAGTTGCAAATCTTTGAAAGAACCTTGTTTTATGTTTACAGGAAAAAATATGTATTATTGAACTTTTGAACAACAGCCAATTATTAAATCAAAGATATGAAACCACCGTATTCTGTAGGCTTATTAAAGATCTAACATTACAATCTTGCTAAACGTTTAAGTCCATAACTCTTAATGTTTAAAGCTATAACTCACCTCCTTTAACATACCTCTTCACTAATTTATCTAGATTAGGATTCTTAAAATGTTTAAAATATTTTCCTGTATTGTGAAGGTGGACTGGAATGTGTCTTTAAATGTTGTACGATAGAGATTGTTTCCGACAAATGAAGTGTAAGACGCCTTGATAAAGTTATGATCGTCGAGCCAATATGTACTTACTTTTTTGTCAGAGATACAATCTCCCACACATATATAACCAGCTAGCTAGCTAGCTAGATATAGATATATTTATTCAACATGTTTTATTAAATGATATAGACCTGATGCAAGTTAAAATTAATCAAAGAAGTGCTGTATTTTTTACTTACCCAAGTACTTTCGATCTCCTCCGAGGTCATCCTCAGGGGTGGATTGCAAAGACAAACTTATTGTAATTGTGATCGTTTTGATGGTGATTTTTGAAAACAAGCATGAACGCGTTCGGTTATAATTATTTTAATTTCATCAGTTGTGGCTATGGTGTTCAAACTCAAGTGTAGGTTGCGATACTTTATTCCCATATGACATTGTCTATCACCCACACTTCTCCGTAACTCCTGCTCACGACTATTCACGTGTAGGATGGGGCTTCACAGACATCTCTGGAACCGCCACCGCCACAAGGCGATTAGGGATAGAGGATGACAATCACGATGAATGAATGCGAAAGGGTGCCGACGACGAACTATCTATCTATCTATCTATCTATCTATCTATCTATCTATCTATCTCAGTCTCTTCATAATCTATCTATTATCGAAGTTTATTTTTTCTTTATTCTATCTATCTATCTATCTATCTATCTATCTATCTATCTATCTATCTATCTCAGTCTCTTCATAATCTATCTATTATCTAAGTTTATTTTTTCTTTTTTCTATCTATCTATCTATCTATCTATCTATCTATCTATCTATCTATCTATCTATCTTGTGTCTGGTCATATCTGTTTGTCTATCAATATGCATACTTGTTAAAACATTTTGGCGAGAAAAAAAGAAGCAAAGTTCGTTTTAAGAATAAATAAGAAAAAAGACGATTAAAAATCTCTTAAAACATCTTGCACTTGATAATCCGTCACATAAAAACCGGTAGAAAAACGAATATAGAAAAGAAACAACGCAACAAAAATACAAAATTAATAAACGTAAAAGAAAAAAAATTCGATATAAAAAAATTGAAAAAAAATTCCTGAATATTACTCAATTCAGTGAATCTAAGAGACAGAATAAATCTGATTTTGTTTCGCAAAATCGTTACCATTATTATCTTTAGTGAGACTGAACAAATTCCTTAAGTGAATAGAACATTGATTATAATTGTTGAAAGATCATTTATAATAGATCCCGGTATAACTAAAAACTGGTTATTAAAAATGTTTATTTTTTTTTATATTGCTTGTCTATGTATTTATCTATGCATATATCAACAATCAATTTCCCTATCTATCTATCTATCTATCTATCTATCTATCTATCTATCTAACCTATTTTAGATCTGTTTATCTATAGGAGAGATATTATATATATATTCCATATATCAATGTACTTTTATGCAAAAATGATGATAATAATTATCTATGTTTCTCAGTTACCTGAGTGATCGTCATGTGCGAGAAGAAATAAAGGAAGAGAGAGAGAGAGAGAGAGAGAGAGAGAGAGAGAGAGAGAGAGAGAGTAATAAATGGACGAAAGTAATCCGAGGAAGACTTGGCCTATTGGATAAATAATGGGATTGTATTTCCTACTCTACTCATCGTCAAGGGTTTTCGTTGAAAAATCAAAGCAGTTTTATCTGTTAGAAAATGTAAACGAAACATTCTACTTTGGTGTTTAGAAGCGGGCTACCTTAGCTAAGGACAAGAGTAAAAAAAAAAAAAGATTAAAAAAGAGAACCAGATTAAGGTATTTTAAATTATTTTTATTGCGATCACCTTCCTCTGTGCGTTGAGGTTGAAATAATAGACAGAGAGCATCACTGGAAAATACGAAAATTTAAGGAATCAGCACATAGGCCACAAAAATCTCCTGAGCCGACTAAGCATAGATATGAATACAATATGGGAATCAGTAATAAGGAGTGCTAGAGAAAAACAATGAATAACAACAAAAAGTGCAATATAAGTTCTGGTAAAAAATGAAATAATATTAACAGAAGAATTGCAATATGAGCATTGTTAAAAATTGATTGCTGCGACATTAGGATTATAAGACCCAATAATTCATACACATCTGTACTCAAGGACAAATGGCCCATTGAATAAAGACGTTGGTTAGATCCAGTAACTAGACCCAAAGAGTTGTGAGTTCAATACCAGGCAACAGCAGTGGTGAGCCGAACTTGGAGAGTTAAAGGGAAATAACTGAGACATCCGGAAGAGGCATGGTATGTGGAACTAGAACAAACTACCCGTTGGAAGAAATAAAGGGTCCTGTTGGAAAATTTCAACAGCCGAAACGTTGTGAATATGACAATGAGGACAACAGTGTAAATAATGTAAGTAATCATTATACCCCATCTCAGAGATACAGACAGATATTATTATTACTTTTTTGCTTTATCTGCTACAAATTTAAAGTTTACTTGCAGCCCAAAGTTTTTCTGAACGAGTTCAATTCCCTCAGAAGGAAAGGGAAGCTATATTTTATTCGTTAAAAGACGAAAACGAATTTTAGCTGTTAAGAATAGTAAATTGAATTTTCTTCATTTGTGCTTCGAAGTAGGTTACCTTAGTTAAGGAGAGGAGTAAAAGCGAAAGAGAGAGAGAGAGAGAGAGAGAGAGAGAGAGAGAAAGATGAAGGTATTTTTAATTTTAATGTTTTTATTGTTGTTACCTTCTGCTACGAAACCGAAGCTTTCTTTTCGTTTAAGTCGAAGCCATTTTGGTTTTAACAAAATTAAAACTTCAATGTAATACCCATTTACTTTTGTATCTGCTACTCCTGGAGTAGTTATATCTTCCTATTATTATTCTTTATGTGCTGTGCCCTTTAGAATGGAAACGATTATGTCCCTCCACACCTTCCTGTCCCTTGTCACTCTTACTAAAGTTTATCTTTTTGCTATTTCTCCCAAACCCTGATTTACCATCCTTTTACTCAATCCATCAAGTATTCTTGTCTTCCGCTGCCCATATTTCCCTCAATCTGTCCTGTGAGTATTATATTTTTCAAGCCCTCTTTCCTCATTTCATCTTCCCGAAGTTTCAACTGCCTCTTCATGATGCTATGTACAGGGACCGACACTTTACAAAAAGAAAACGAAATAGGCAATAAAAACAAAAGTTGTATATGCAGAGACCTGATAGTTTGACAACTGACTAACCTTTTTCTCTCTACCCTTTTCCAGGATGGAATATGAGTGGAGAGCAGCGGTTGTAGCTTCTTTTCTCGCCGGGAAGAAGCCTGTGGAAGTGATGGCCTGGTTTGGGTTCAAGAGGACCATGGTCATGGATATTTGGAGGAAATGGAAGGCGAGGTGAGAACAAGAGGTTTACTGCCAAACGAAAGGCCCACAACATTCGTTCTTTGACCGCTAGGACCGACGTGTTCGTCGCTGCCGTCAAGGAGACAGTTGACAATGATGGAAACCAGAGCTACATCAAGATCGCCGCTGACATGGGCTGTCACAAGTCAACTATCTGCCAAACGATCAAGAAGGACATTGGTTACTCCTACCGCAAGTCTCACAGCATGCTCATCACTAATGGCCCCAAGGAGTCGAGGAAGGTCAAGGCGGTGGCTATGCTGAACGAGCTCAAGCATGGGTCCGCCGGGATGCTGAGGTTCTTCTCTGATGAAAAGAATTTCATCCAGGACCAGACGAGCAATAGGCAGAACAACAGGGGGATCTGCAAAGATATCGTTGAGGTTCCTGTTGGGAAGCGTACGAAGTTTCCATCCTCTGTCATGATCCTTGGCGTTATCTCCAGCGAGGGGGACGTCATGCCTCCGTTCTTCTTTCAGAATGGCCTTAGAGTCACCGCTGAGATCTAACAGGAGGTGCTGAGGAGCGTGGTGAAGCCCTGGGTGGACGAGATCGCCACCGGACTCCCCTACGTCTTCCAACAGGACTCCGCTCATGCACACCAAGCTAAGACGACCCGGGCGTGTCTGCTCAACAATGTTCCTCGCCACTAGTCGCCGGAATTGCGGTCGTCTTCCTCACTCGACTGCAACCCCCTTGACTATTTCTTCTGAAGCGTGATCGAGGCCAAGACCAACAATCACGCCCACAACACGGTCGACTCTCTGAAGGTTGCCATCGTCGAGGCGTTCGTCGCTATGGACAAGGACATGGTCGTCAAAGCGTGTGACTCATTTCGCGCCCGCCGTGAGATGGTCGCCGCCGCTATCGGCGGTTACATTGAAAAATAATGTCGTATGTAACTCTAACTACTGCTGAATAAACTGCCGGGCCTCTGCATATAAAACTTTTGTTTTTCTTGCCTACTTAGTTTTCTTTTTTGCCAAGTGTCAATGTTTCACTGCTGACGATGTCCTGTGACGTTGATCTCTGGCAGTGGTGAGCTTCTGACGTCGAGCATCCTATGGGTTAAGGGGCGTGGACGAGAGGTAGTACCGTTAGCAGGGGGAGTTCGCCGTGTTCTTTACAGGGCAGCTCGTCTGCCACAAGTCCTCACCTGTCACCCAGCTCTCACTTGCGGCCCCTAGAAGCTGTCGCATGCAACAGAAGCCAACCCCCAGGCAACGACACACACACACACACACACACACACACACACACACACACACACACAGGTTTATCTGGCTCTTTATGTTTATTTTAGGCTTGCTCTACTTCGTGTATTGAGCACTTTACGTCGTTACTTTTACTCGTTTTGGAGGGATTTTTTTCTTTGCTCTGAGCTTGAACTCTGGATGATTGTTTTCGCCTCAATCTCATGTTCTTTTTCTTTTTATTTATCATTTTTCCTTGGGTACTGTTATGTTCTACTACATGCCGAAATACCAATATATATATATATATATATAGTGAGAATCACATTTATGGTTGGTTTCTTGCCAAAATCGCTGTCCGATATCAGATAATATGAAAACATATTAAATGTTATTTTTTATTCCACACGGTGATAGTCTTTCTAATAAAAGAAGTGCACAGGTGCCCGTCGAAGTGTTTTTATTTATTTATTATTTCTCATTTAAATATTTTTAGCAAATGTCCATCGTATTTATTTGTTTCTTGTTGTGAATCCATGGAATTGCTTCCTGTGTTTCAGCAGCTTCCAGTTTGGTTTGAATTGGGTTGAACAAATTCTTGGTCAACAATTAAGTGTGAAATTGATGTACCATTCAACTATAAACGACATTAGCGTAGATGAAGAACAGGATTCTACTTAAAGAAAATGGTCCACTCGTAAAACATAGGGAGATGTTTCCTGACGGCGTAGTAATGGATAGCGGCTCGAATTGAGGAATCGGCGAGCTGAGTTCGAATTCCAGTCGAATCCATTACATTCACTTACATGCTAATACCTTTGAGAAAGGTATGAATCCTCTTCTTCTCCCAACCAGCTATGGGTAAATAGCAGAAGAGACTGGGTTCTGTAGCCTTGGATAGAAACTGCTCTACTGCAGAAAGAAATGGCAACCTGCTGCAGGAAAAAGTCTGCCTCGTCAGTCATGTATCGAAAGATACATGATCGCCTAAACGTGTATCACGCATGGCACATAACTGACTGAACATTGGATCGACCATCCGCAAGGCACGAATCGAAGAATATTGATTACTTATCGATTTAGAATGTTTCTAGCCATCCATTTTGGGTGTAAAAACATCTACTCCTCACCTGGATAATGCAGGACAATTATAACATTATGATTTAATTCAGGTTATAATACTATAATGGTTTTCAGTCGTGCAATTTGTTTTATATATAATCAAATATTGTGTTTTGATTGCATTTATTTGTAGCTGCGGGATCTGTTCATAGTTTAAATACAATCACAAATCGATTCCTGACTTTTTAAAGTTATTGATCTTTTTTTATGGATGAAGCAGTCTATTAAGTAGTACCAAAGAAAAAGTTACGGGAAAGACCTGTAGGAGTTAGAAGGAGCGTGCGCGCGCGCGAGAGAGAGATAGATAGATAGAATGAGATAGACAGATAG
>CAHIKZ030004577.1:3547500-3587500 GCA_903632075.3 Acanthosepion pharaonis | reverse complement strand
CATTTACTACTACTACTACTCTTTTCCTGCTTCTTAATCTTTCTTTCTCTTCTATTACTACTACATCTTTTCCTCTTCTTTTTCTACTACTACTACTACTACTGTTGCTTCTTTTACTACTTTGCCTTCTTTCTTCTTTATCTTCATCTTCATCTTCATTACTGCTACTACGACTACTTTCTTCTTCTTTTCCTTCTTCTTCTTCTTCTTCTTCTTCTTCTTCTTCTACCTGCCTAACTCTGAAATGAAGGTTGTCCTGAATGGATTTACTTCCTGTTCCTTTCATACGAACGCTGCTGTTCCTCAAGGCTCCATCCTTTGTCTTCACTGTTTCTGGTCTTCATGACCTTCCTGAGGTCAACAGTTCTCAAGTAGGCATCTATGCAGACAACACTACCATTTACTTCTGTCACAGCACGAGAGCGCCTCACTGCGCCTTCTTGGTCTCACATTTTCCACTGACCTGAGATAAATCAACTACATTGAATCAATTGCTGCATCTACTGCAAGGAAAATTGATTCTCGGTGTCGCGCCAGAAGGTTTTTCTCGTCTGAGTCCATCCTTTACATTTACAAATCTATCATTCGTCCTTTCTTGGAATACTGTTGCCATATATGGTCTGGTGCTTCCTCTATTCATATCGAGGTTCTCGACAAAATCTAAAGACGGATATGCAATGTGATCCGTCCTGACTCTCGACTCCAGTCACTTTTATACCGACGTAATATGGCTTCCCTCTGTCTTTTCTATAAACATTTTCAAGGTATCTGCTCTGGCGAGCTATTTTTACTGGTTCCCCAAGTGCATGAATTTAAACGTGCTGCCAAGTTGGCGTTTCGGTCCCACCCATTTACTATCAAAACAGTTAAATGTAACCGCCTCTTCTCCTCCAACTGCTTCCCAACAGTGGAACTCCCTTCCTCTTATTTGCTTCCCTGATAAGTATAATCTTCAAAAATTTAAATGTAATGCCAATCGACATCTTCTGTTGCCTTGATCCCTATTCTTCTTTTTATTCTCCTCTGTTCTTCTTTTTATCCTTTCCTCAAACCCACTTTTACCCAGTCTTTTCCTTTATTTTAACTCTCTGTAGCCTCTTGTGTACTGGTGGCACTCTCGTCTTGCTTGGAGTGAAAGACTTAAAAAATATTACTCTTCCTCTTCCTCCTCCTCCTACTACATTTCCTTCTTCTTCTTCTTCTTCTTCTTCTTCTTCTTCTTCTTTTCCTGCATTTTTGTCTTCTTCTTTCTTTGTCATCATCATCATCATCATCTTCTTCTTCTTCTTCTTCTTCTTCTTCTACAACGTCTCCTGCTTCAGTTTTTCTTTTTCTTCTTTTACTTCTTTTTCTTCTCCTCCTAGTACTAATACTACTTCCTTTCTTGCTTTTTCTTCTACCATTACAAGTACTGCTGGTTCTTTTCCTGCTGCTTCTTCTCCTTTGTGAATTGTGCCGTGCACCTTCAGGTAGTCGGCGATCATAGCTCTCCACAACTTCCCGTCCGATGTAGTTCTTAATATATTGTATCTTTTTGTTACCTCTCCTTAATTTACTCACAATATAATTTAATTTCTGCATTATGTTGATATTTGCAACATTAGTCTTTTTTCTCAACTTCTTCTTCCTCCCCTTCTTCTTCTTCTTCTTGCTCCCGTTCTTATCCTTTTCTTCCTCCTCCTCCTTCTTCTTCCTCCTCCTCCTCCCTTCTTCTTCTTCCTCCTCCTCCTTCCGCCTCCTCCTCCCCTTCTTCTCCTTCTCCTTGTTGTTGTTGTTCTTCTTCTTCATTGCTCTCTACAATTTTCTCTCCTTTCTCGCACTAAGTAGATTTTGTCTCTCTGCTATCTCTCCTACACTCTGTTCTGATATCCATTTACAAATGCTCGCTAAGCAAGGAGATTATGTGTTGTTTTCCTCTGTCCGACTTGCCTTCGATTAGCCCTGTGAGTATCAAATTTTCCAAGCTCTCTTTCCTCATTATGCACCCTAGAAAATGTAACTGTCTCTTCCTGATGTTAAGTATAGATATCCTTTTTGTTTCCAGTTTCTCTCGAGTGAAATTGTAAATTCTCGTTCACAATTCCAATGTGAAGAGTAGAATAAATGATTCATGTTTTACAATTTAAAACATTCCCTTGATGATTTGAAATGATACGGAATAATACGAAATGTTACGGAATAATACGAAAAGAAACGAAATAATACGAAAGGCTACGAAATAATGCCAAAGGATACAGACTCATACGAAATATAATTTCAAAATATAAAATAATATTTACAATATGACATATATCATTTCCGTTGTACACTTCTACGTGGTGTAATGGTTATCAAGCATGTCTCGCTAAAACAAATACAACTGAATAGTGAGTTCGATCCTCGCTGGGTGTCACATACTTTCGGTTTTATGCAACTTCTAAGCTACGCTTAGAAAATCATTATATATTATTTCCGTTTGAAGTTCTGGAATGGGGTGTTATCATTATTTATATACAAACTATTGTCCTCGTCTATTTTGTTGTTATCACAATGTTTCGACCGTTGTTCTCTCCGGCCTTCATTAGGTGTATCTCGATCCGTGTAACCTACAGGGAATTTCGAATTGAACCCTTTATTAAATGTACGAGTGTAGACTGTTACCTTTCTGTAGCCTACTGGATTAAAGCGTTGTTTCGTAATTGAGAGTTCAATCTCTGAGCCGGTCAGTGTGTACTTGTACTCAGTGAAGAGGGGGGCGAGGTATAACGGAGCTCTTGTCGATCTAAGAGCTAAACACTATATCCGTAGACATAGATTGTGAAAAGTGAAAAAAAAAAAAAAACGCCCGTAGATTGAGTAAAGGATTTAGATCAGAATTAACACCTGATGAAGGTCGGAGGGTATAACAACCGAAACATTGAAATAACTAAATAAAATGAAAAACAATAATCTACATGTAAATAATGTAAATAATATATTATTTCAAATGTTATTTTAGTGGATACCCGTGTTTGAAATAGACGCTCTAGTTATTTGAAAATTGCTTGAGAAAACTTGTTAAAGAAAATGTGGTCTGCGAATGTTGGACGGCCTCCTCATGGATTAAGAAGAGACATGAGGCAACAGAGGCGTGGTTCTACAGAAGGATGCTAAGGATACCATGGCCCGAACATGTGAGCAACGATGAGGTTTTGGAGAAGATGCAAACAAAGAAGAAACTTATACTTAACATCAAGAAGAGGCAGATGAAATTTCTGGATTACTTAATGAGAAAGGAAGGCTTGGTAAATCTGATACTCACAGGGCGGATAGCAGGAAAGAGGAACAAGGGAAAGCAACTCGTGATATACTTGATGGGCTTGAACAAATTGATGGCAGAACAAGCTCTGGGAGAAATAACAAAAAGACAAAACTTATTGAGAGCTACAAGGTAGAGGAGGAGGTGGAGAGCTATGATCGCCTACGCCCTGAAAGGACACGGCACATAAAATAAGAATATCTACCAGGAATCTGTCCAACAGGTAACATGCCGAACTCCTGCAGCTGACTATCGATCTGAACAGAATACTACCTTTTTGTCGGTTGTAGAGACTATATATATGTAATATGAAGTTGTGATTCACCAGAGGCACTCAACTGCTAAAAGCAGATATTGACAAATGCATTTAGCAAATCAAAGGTAGCCCTTGTTATTTGTTCTACTTTCCATATTTGGTGAACTTTGGCCCTTTCAATTTCTTCATTGTATGTTATATCCAGGTCTTGTTGGATTCTGTATTTGTCTGAGTCATGTGTTACTTATGATGTTAAGAAAGGTCCTTATTTCTTCTGAGAGTTTACATTGAAGCTGATGTTCCTTCCAACAGTATTGGGAAATACTTCCCTCATAAGAGGGTGCCCTGCTCTTTCCACATCCCTCTGTGCACTCCTGATGTCTTGATTGATAAGACCAGTGGAACAAGCTTTAGGTCCCCTACATCTGGATGGACATGACATGTAAAAGAAGAATATCTACCAGGAATCTGTTCAGCGGGTTACATGACGAACTCCTGCAGGTGACTATCGGTTTGAACAGAATACGAACTTTTTGTAGGTTGTAGAGACCATATATATGTAACTTCAGTTGCAAGACAGGTGGATTTCGTTTTAACAAAGAAAAGAGGACTGAACTGCTATGTGATATATGTCCTCGTTTACAGCAACGAATGTTGGACGGTATCCTCAAAGATGAAGAAGCGACTAGTGGCAACAGAGGCATAGTTTACAGAAGGATGCAAAGGATACCATGGATCGAGCGTGTGAACAATGATGAGGATTTGGGGAGGATACAAACAAAAAGGAAACTTATACTTAATATCAGGAAGATGCAGCTGAAATTTCTAGGACATGTAATAAGAAAGAAGGGCTTAGAAAATATGATACTCACAGGGTTGCTCGTCTGGTTCTGGATGAAATTCTTTTCATCAGAGAAGAACCTCAGCATCCCGGCGGACCCATGCTTGAGCTCATTCAGCATAGCCACCGCCTTGGCCTTTCTCGACTCATTGGAGCCATTAGTGATGAGCATACGCTGATACTTGCGGTAGGAGGAGTAACCAATGTTCTTCTTGATCGTTTGGCAGATAGTTGACTTGTGACAGCCCATGTCAGCGGCGATCTTGATGTAGCTCTGCTTTCCATCATTGTCAACTGTCTCCTTGACTGCAGCGACGAACACATCGGTCTTTGCGGTCAAAGAACGAATGTTGTGGGCCTTTCGTTTGGCAGTATACTTCTTGTTCTCACACGCCTTCCACTTCTTCCAAATGTCACTGACCATGGTCCTTTTGAACCCAAACCAGGCCATCCCTTCCGCAAGTCACTTCCCGACGCGAAAAGAAGCTACTACTGCTGCTCTGCTCAGGAAAAGGTTAGAGAGAAAAAGGTTAGTTAGTTGTCAAACTGTCGGGTCTCTGCATATACAACTTTTGTTTTTATTGCCTATTTCGTTTTTTTCTTTTTGTCAAGTGTCGGATTTTGCTGCATTACCCTGTATATGTAATTTCAATTGCGAGACGGGTGGATTTCGTTGGTAACAAAGAAAAGAGTAATGAACTGTTATGTGATATCTGTTCTCGTTTAATGTTGGACGGTATCAAAAAAGATGAAGAGGCAACTCGTGGCAACAGAGGCATGGTTATACAGAAGGCTGCTAAGCACAATTAATACTAGGAAGGCGGAGCTGAAATTTCTGGGACATTTAATGAAAAAGGAAGGCTTGGAAAATCTGACACTCACAGGGCAGATAGATGGGAAGAGGGACAAGGGAAAGCAATTCGTGATTTACTTGATGGGCTTGAAAAACATTGAAGGCAGAACAGGCTCTGGGAAAAATAACAAAAAGACAAAACTTATTGAGAGCTACTACGAGGAGGTGGAGAGCCATGATCGCCTACGTCCTGAAAGAACACGGCACATGAAAGAAGAAGGTCTACAGCAGACATCGGTTTCTCCTACAAAGGACAACTCATGTTCAAATGGAGAGCACATCACGAGGGCGCAGGTAGGTACACACTGTTTAAAGACAAACATGGGTATCAAACTAAAAATAAATGAGAAATTGGTTTATATATATATATATATATATATATATATATATATAAGTCAACACTCAGAGTTGGCAGTCTGTTTCATGCTAACCAAATCACCTGGTAGCCTGATGATTGCATTTAGCATGTTCACTTTGATATATATATATATATATATATATATATATATATATATATATATATATATATATATATTATATATATATATATATTTCTAAATAATTAATGTATTTGTTTTTAATCCAATATTTTATTCCTTCAAACATCATTGTAAGAGCAGTAAAAAAATTGCAAATGAAATTGTACGTGAAACCTATGAGGAAACTTGTTACTCCAGGACAGAAAGAGTGGGGTAGCGAGGCCGAAGATTATCTTGAATAAGTTAAAAAATTCTGGAATATATATATATATATATATATATATATATATATATATATATATATATATATATATATATATATGCAGTACACTACAAGCCGGTACCAGGAACATTTTGAAAAATCCTACGAATTTTAAAATTTAAATTCTTAGGTGGAAATGGTTATTTACTAAAGGTATCATAATTGTAAAGTAAATTTGCTCTGTTTATTGTAAATAAACATAGACCGCTTTTTTGTCAGTCAATTTTAATACATTTCATGTCATGTTAATAGGACTCGCCTGGATTATAGCAACGGATTACTACTTATATATATATATATATATATATATATCAAGAACAATTCTAAGAGGAAATTTCTGTCCTGTTTCTCACAACATTTCACCTCTCTTGGCAGATTTTTTTTATTATCAAAATGTGCGATATTTAATAACGAAAGAGCTGGAAACCCAAACCCAAAGAAGACGAATATAAATGAAATCGCCCAGATTATATACCCAAAATAATATATTTAAAAAAAAATAAATACATTCTCGGCGACATCTCCGATTACCCACCCCACATCATCCACTTTCTTTCCTGCGCATGTGTAGTCGCATCAACGTAAACATATACTTAGTCTGATGATCGCCTAAAGGAGGAAACGTGGCGGAAAGGAAAAGTGGAAAACAGAAATGGGGGTAACTAAAAGAAATGAAAAGAACCAATGAACATTCATATCCTAGCTAAGTTAAATTAACTTAAACAAAAAGAAAAACAAGCCGATCCTAGCATGATTGGGTTGGGCGAACTAGTTTTACCCAGAAGAACTAATCCCTAAGCAGTTACCTCAAGAGGATACGCTTAACTTAGCACCATTCACTCGAATCCATCGTGCTTTATTCATCCACCTTTCTCAAATCTCCGACGAAGATAACCCCTCCCTTTCCCGTAGCACTCTGATCTTAACCCATAAACTGATGCTTAAAGTAGGCAATCAGTTGGTAGGAAGAAAGAGAAAATTCGTTGACGAGTTCGTACGCGTCATCCAAATTACCATCACAGCTAATAAACACACAAACACATCGTATGGAGCGACGGGGCCACTTTTTTTACAGATTGAACTGGCTTCCAAGGCAAAGAAGTGTCCGGGTTACATGCCAACCATGTAGCCGTAAAGAAGTCTCCGTAGGGGGTGTAGGTGCGCGTACTGAAAGAAGGCGTGTTTCGCCATATAATCGCAAAAAAAGAAAAAGAAAAGAAATCCCGCCTTAAGGAATCTTTGCTGACCCAGAGCTCGCCCCTAATTATCAGCCACGTATTGGATACCTCATCTTTATTGAAGCAATTCAACCCAGGCGCCCATAACCAAAGGAACTGATACTCCCCGATTTTCAGGCCGAGCCCCTCGATTAAATCTTCTCCTACACCCATCCTAACTAGCACCTTTCTTGGTAAGTGTCAGAATTTGTGATAAAGAAGCACTCCTTTCGGGTGTGGGGTCTCTCTTTTATCTGGGTGCATGATTCTCAAAGCCGGAAATGCTTTCTTGGCGTCTTACTTTCAGAAATTGTTGTTAAATTCATGTTAAATAAACATTCGATCTTTATTCTTTTTTACACATTTGTTCACCTAATTCAAGGCCCAAGAGCCACCGAAGTTAGAGTTTGTACCGTAAGAGGAGGAGTGCATATGATGAGGATATATAGAACTGATTACTGTAGACACTAGACATGAATAATTTAATATTATAGAGATCGGTGAAGAATCCTTTCAAGTCTTTTTCCATAAAAAATTGGCACTTGGAAAGAACCCATGTAAATGGAAGATTCTTCTTGTGAATAGAATATGAAGAGAACGATGACGATTCAATCCTGTGTACATGGCATGCCAGGTCGTAGTTGTAAACGTATGAACCTAAGGAATGTAGCTCATCAGACCATTTGCCATTAAAATAGCGATAAAATAGCGAGAAGCGTGCAATGTTTCGTTTGTGGGAAACGGGTTGTAGAATGGAAAATAATTCATCATATACAAGGTCGCGTAGACTTTTTTGAACTATATTAAGACAGATAAGTGATCGCAGATATGATGGTAATCTTCCATTTTAGTTCTCTCTGGTTGGTGTAAAGATAAAATATAGCAAGGAGTGTCATAGATAAAATAAGACCTCGACCTTCTCCAAAACTTACAATTCTTCACCAGCTGAAATTTGGGACCAAACCAGAAATCCATTATTTTATTGGATGGATCGTTACAATGAACAGACAATTTTTCTAGCATCTTCAGTCACGTCTATTGAATACGAATTTTCTCCTTACTAATGGAATAATGATGACTCTCCTCAGAATGGTTGGTTTTGATTGTGAAGGTCTGAACTGGCTAAACTGATGAACGTAACTCGTCCGAACATTCGCCATACGGATAGATTAGTGAGAGGTTTGCAACGTTTCGTCTGTGGGAAACGAGTTGTAGAGTGGAAAATAATTCATCCCTTACAATGCTGCAGGGTGAGTTTTGCTGGAAAGAGATGATTAGCAATCTCGAGCCCAGGCATAGGAGCGAGCTTTTTTCCCTGGTGCCCACACTACATGAATTTAAGCGTGCTACTAGATTGGCATCTAGCTCCCAGCGTTTTACTGTTGAGATATTTAAATGTAACTACCACTTCTACTCCAACAGTTTCTTTTCTCTCACTTCCGGACAGCGCAACTCCGTTCCGCTTACTTGCTTGCCTGATAACTACAATCTTCAAGAATTTAAATGCAACGTCAATCGTCATCTAAAATCTCGTTCATATTTTATCCTTTCCTCAATCACCTATACCCAGGCTTTTCTCTCACTTTCCCTCTCGGCAACCCCATACGTACTAGTGGCACTCCGCCTGGCTTGGGGTGAAATGAATAAAAAAAAAAGAAAAGAAAAGGTAACATAGAACTCCTTGATAAGTGGTACTGAGTTTTGCAAATAATGGGGAGTTCAAGATGTTAGTTTTCCTGAAAAGAATTGATAAAAAGAATTGAAATTAATGCATGCAAGATTTCACATATCAAGAATCCCTCCTTCATAGTGAGCCTATTAATCTTGTATCCCCCACTGTTCTTTTTATCCTCCTCTATTCTTTTTAAGCTCCTCTTTTCTTCTTTTCATCCTCATCTATCCTTCTTTTTATCCTCCTCGGGTATTTTTTTATCCTCCTCTGTTCTTTTTTATCCTCCTCTGTTATTCTTTTTAACCTCTTCAGTTCTTCTTTTTATCCTCATCTGTCTTTCTTTTTATCCCGCTTTGTTCTTCCTCTTATCCTCCACTGTTCTTCCTCTTATCCTCATCTGTTCTCCTTTTTACCCCCCTCAGTTCTTCTTTTTATGCTCCTCTGTCCTTCTTTTCCTCTTCAGTTCTTCTTTTTATTCCACAAAGTTCTTGTTTTTATCCTAATCCGTTCCTCTTCTTATCTTCCACTGTTTTTTTTTATACCCCTCAGTAATTCTTTTTATCCTCCTCAGTTCTTCTTTTTATCTATTACACTCTGTTCTTCTTTATATCCTCCTCTGTGCTACATTTTATCTTCCCCTCTTCTACTTTTATCCTCATCTGTTCTACTTTTTTACACTCAAATGTCCTTCTTTTTATCCTCATCTCTTCTTCTTTTTATCCCACTCAGTTCTTCTTTTTTATACTCCTCGGTTCTTCTTTTTTATCCTCCTCATATCTTCTTTTTATCCTACTAATTTCTTCTTTTTATCTTCCCCTGTTCTTATTTTTATCCTCCTCTTTTCTTCTTTTATCCTCCTCTGGTCTTCTTTTTATCTTCCCCTGGTCATCTTTTTATCCTCTTTTGGTTTTTTTTATCATCCTCTCTTGTTCTTGTTGACCTCCTCAGTTCTTTTTATCCTCCTCTATTCTTCTTTTTATTCCATCTCGACCTCAGATAAATTATAAAACTGTTGGTATAGGATGTGAAGTACGGTAAGTAAATCTCATCTCTGCCCTGTTTTTCAATGGATAATTTATTCTATACTACAACTACAGCTAAACTGCAACCTCGACCTTTTCCATACCAGAAATCCATTATCTGATATCTCCTGTCTATTCAGCAGTTGTATTCAGGGAGAAGACAAGTCCACCGTAAACCATTTTTGGGCTTCGTTGCCACTGGATTTCTTTCTTGACATCCTTGACATTGCTCGTTACAATGAATGGAGATCTCGTCGGCATAGGCAGAGTACCTGAAGACGTGGCAGCACCGAAAATCTTTCATTTTGGACCAAAGCCGACAACCTAAGAGAATATATCTGGTCGATATAAAACGCGTCGTACAACGTTCATTCTATCGCAGGGGAAAACATACAAGATTGGAATCCATGTCGGTTTAAAAACAGATGCTGACGAGACATCCTCAAAGAAACGATAGTGAACGCTATCAAAGATCTTGGACTGGTTACTTAATATAAAATATAAGTCTTATAGGACAATAATGAATTAACAGATAGGTAGACGCAGGTGCGGTTCATTACTACACCCTTGTGCAAATTAATTGAAACAAAACGAATAATTCCGCTGTTATTAACTTTTTTTCGTATTTTTCCAATGAATCCTGACACAGCGCACCTGTTAGTAGTTCGTTTCTCCATTCCATGAAAAGAATACGGAATTGCTATGTAATATCTGTCCTTCTTTACTGTAGCGAATGTTGGACGGTCTCCTTAAGAATTGACTCGAAGCAACGTATGAAACGTATGTCTATTCCACGAAGTCGTTCCTTGCAGATTGATCGCAGATTTCCCGATGAAACATGACCTATCGCACATGGTAGTACTTCGTTTGTCCATTCCAGAAAGCTTTTCCTTGCAGATTGGCCACAGATTCTCTACTGCATTTAAATCAGGAGAGGTTTTATTACCTTGCTTGGAGTGAAATGATTAAAAAAACAATTTTTCTGCTCTTTTAAATTTTAGACTGATTGTTGCAGAGAGAGATAGAAATAAAGAGATAGATAGATAGAGAGGGAAAGAAAGAAAGAAAGAAAGAAAGAAAGAAAGAGAGAGAGAGAGAGAGAGAGAAATAAAAAGAGTGAAAGGGATAACATAGGGATCTGGAGAATTACATACTTTTAATTAACCATGTCTACAATCTAGCCTTTTTGGCACGGATATCTCGCCTTATGTCACTTTCCCACCGTGATAATGTAGCTTCTTCCTGTCTTTTCTATTAATACTTTCATAGTAATTGTTTGGACGAAATTTCCTCTCTGCTACGAAGACTTTATAATTCAAGTGCAGTACTAGATTGACGGCATCATCTTATACTTGAAATGGCTAGATGCAACCGTAAGTTCTATGCTAACAGTTTCTTCTTTTGCACTTGTCACCTGTGAATCCCTCTTCCGGTTTCTTGTTTCCCAGTCACAAATTTAAATGCAATGCCAGTCGTTATCTATTGTCCTCAAAAATTTTGTTCTTTTATCGTCCTATTTCATTTATAGTAGTTTTTTATTTCATATTCTCTAACACTCAGTAACTCCTTGCATCTTAGTGGCTTTATTATCTTGCTTGGGGTGAAATGATTAAAAACAATTTTCATGCTCTTCTAAATTTTGGACTGATTGTTGCAGAGAGAGATAGAAATAGATAGATAGATATATCGACAGATAGATAGATAGAGAGAGAGAGAGAGAGAGAGAGAGAGAGAGAGAGAAAGAGAGAGAGAGAGAAATAAAGAGAGTGAGGGGGATAACATAGGGATCTGGCGAATTACATACTTTTAATTAAAAGTCTTTTTGGCACGGTTACAAGTTGGACGACCATCACATGCCAGGAATTACCTTTCATGTTTTTTAGTTTTTCTAGTTTCCAGACACAATCCTGAGATATTTCCAAAGTTAAGCCTTCATTCAAATCTATCGTGTAGACAGCTGTTATATTGACATTCACAATCGAGCAGGTCCTAATTTTTGTATCTAAAACTATTATATCCAGTTTTCTCACTTGAATGGCATAGTCAGTCTGTAAAATACACCCTCGTGCAAATTAATTGAAACAAAACATAACGAACAATTCCGTTATTATTTACTTTTTTTCTCGTATATTTCCAATGAAACAAGCCCAAGTGCACATGTTAGTACTTCGTATGTCCATTCCACGAAGATTGACCACAGATTCTCGATTGGATTTACATCAGAAGGGTTTCCGGGCCAGTCTATAGTACTTTGATTTGCTCACTGGTAAGGCTTGCCAGTGTGTTCGTGCAGCGTTGCAATTTTCGTACGTTTCCTTCGAGTAACGTCCATCACCGTAGGACAACTTAATTAATATGCTATTGACAATGATATTCTAAGTAGTTTCCTTATAAAGAAACATTCGCCATTTATGACCGAGCAGTAAGTGTTACTATCGGCTGAGATTTATAAATTGTTTCTATTATTCGTGCACTTAGAGACTATTATAACCATTGATCTTTGAAAGTGGTCATATATATATATATATATATATATATATATATATTGGTTGGATAGATGTGAGTTTGTGACCCTGGGTTTCACGCTTTAGTGATCGTCAGACAAACTGATTAATTTTTTTAAATTTTGGGTTTATGTAGATTGCGTGTATTGGTGTTATTGTGGAAGTGGTGGAGGAAACTTCGTCGTTTTGTCATTCATCGTACTAACGCAAATATCGATGTATGCAGACACATATACATACTTATTCGTCTGTCGGGAATCACACATATATAATCTATCCAACCAAATGTGTTAGCTCTATCTCTGATATTGAGCGCTTTCTAATAAGTACCGCGCATATAATATATAAATAATTAAACATATATGTATTTATTTTTCGAAATTTTCGTATTTTGCTTTGATAAAGTCCACATTGGACGAAACGCGTCAGCAATTACCAGTTTTCCTATTGTCATTTTTATTCATAAATATTGTCTTCTCTACCGATTAAGTCGGAGAAATTTTCATATATATATATACATATAGTTTAGATATTTCTGAAGAGGTTTGGCGTTATGCATGACATCCCTATGAAAATCTCGATCTGACGAAGCTGTTTAAAAACTCGGGTTTTCAGGTTAATGTTTTGATTTTTGTAGCAATTTGTGGTGGTTTTTACGATTTATGGATGTGATTGTGTAGCGCCAGTTCATGAGGTTCGACGATGCAAAGTCCACCTAATGTCCACGTGAAGACAAAAAGCTTCATTCACTCGTTCTATCTCTAAGCATTGATCTGAGGAAACGGTTGTATGCAGTTGATAGTTTAAATATATCTGAATGAGTTTAGCGCTATACATGACATCCATATGACGGTATTATTGAAGAACATGACTCGAGTCTTAATATTTTGGTGTTGTAGCAACTTGCTGTGTTGGGCGAAACTATCCCCACGCAACCTCTTCTGTGTTCAATTTCTTTGTAGTGGATCCTAAAAGCAACTTAATGATATATTTTGTGTGTAGGTCGACTCCAAATATTCAAGATAAACGAAAAATAAATTTAGATGGAAACGTAATAAAATATCGCGTTTGCATAGGAAAAGACAAACTTATCACTGGTGAAGTAAAAATATCAATTAATGACAGAGAGAAAAAAATATCCTGGTAAGAGCCAAGGGTTAAAGCGCAAACAGATAAAGAGATTTTAAGTCAGAAGTTTGAAAAAGCCGTACATATGGTGGAGGATTATTATTAACATTTCGATCAATCAAAAATCAATATGGCTCTAGGCACACAGAAGGCCAGTAGCAAAAGCGATGGACAGATTGCTATCTGAGCTTCCAAATAACAGTTTGCGGTCGTTTCTCAATATATTCGACCGGATCGATGGGTCGGATAAGAGGTCATTGATCCTGCTAGAACCCAACAAAACATCATCGTCTTCTTTGTTGATGTCTGCAAAATCTTGCTTCGTGTTGAATCTCAGTGCAGGCAAGTCATTACTAGTAAAAGATAGACACAACATCCTCTCGACCATTTCCTACATTATTAGCCTTGTCTCAGAAAATAGTTGTCTGGCTGTTTGTGTATTTCAGGAAATCTTTTTATTTGAGTCTTTTTTTAAGTCTTTAATTTATTCTAATCAGCTTTCCTCTTTGGCACCCCGACTTTACGAATTTAAGCTCAGTACTAGATTAGCAGTTTCTTCTTTCTTTTTATGTGCCTGTCCTTTCAGGCGATCATGGCTCTCCACTTCCTGCCTATCCCTTGTACCTCTCAATAAGTTTCGTCCCTCTGGCACCTCCCTCAGCTAACATTCTGTCATCCACTCGCTTAAGCCCGCCAGGCAGGTCATACGTTACTTTCCCTTGTCTCTCGTTCCCTCTATTCGACATGTGAGTATCAGATTCTCCAAGCCCTCCTTTCTTATTACGTGTCCCAGAAAACAAAAGAGAAAGTATTAAGAAAGATTCTTTTCAGGACATAGGCGATCATGGCTCTCCACCTCTTTCTATCCCTTGTAGCTCTCAATATGTTCCTTCCCTCTGCTATTTCCCAAAGACCACGTTCTGTCATCCACTTACCTAAGCCTGCCAGGTATGTCATGCGTTGTTTTCCCTTGTCTCTCTTTCCCTCTATTCGTCTTGTGAGTATCAGATTCTCCAGGCCTTCCTTTATCATTACGTGTCCCAGAAATTTCATCTGCCTCTTCCTGGTGGTAAGTATAAGCCTCCCCCTTGTTTGCATCCTCTCCAAGACCTCATCGTTGCTGACACGCTCGGTCCATGTTATCCTCAGCATCTTTCTGTAGAACCACATCTCCGTCACCTCGAGTTTGTCATCTGAAATTGCTAAGTGTAACCGTAAGTTCTATTCTAATTGTTTCTTCTCTCGCACTTCCCACTTGTGCAACTGTCTTCCAGTTATTGCTTTCCTATCAACTACGATCTTCAAAGATTTAAATGCAACATCAATCCTTTTCATCTGTCTCCTGAATCTTGGCCTTTTAATGTTCTTTTTTCCTCAACTTTTCTCTTTCTATCCTTCTGAGTACTCCCTTGCGTCATAATGGCCTTACCGCCTTGGTTGGGGTCAAAAGCTTTTTCTATTTTGTGAAGTCTATCTGTCTAGTCATTTTATGTACATTTTATGGTTTGTTTTGTTTTGTTTTACGGTATATCAATCTCAACTGGTTATTTAATACCGACAAGAATTTTTTTGCTGGCAATATTTTATCTATCTATCTATCTATCTATCTATCTATCTATCTATCTATCTATCTATCTATCTATCTATGCCAGTCTAGTCACTATCTATCTATCTATCTATCTATCTATCTATCTATCTATCTATCTATCTATCTATCTATGCCAGTCTAGTCACTATCTATCTATCTATCTATCTATCTATCTATCTATCTATCTATCTATATATATTGTTTTGATTTGGTTTGTTTTACGGCATATCAACCTCAATTGGCTATTTAATGCCGGCAAAATCTCTGTCCCAGTCTCATCATTATCTATCTATCTATCTATCTATCTATCTATCTATCTATCTATATATATATATATATATATATATATATATATATATATATATATATATATTATATTTTTTGATTTGGTTTGTTTTACGGCCTATCGAACTCAATTGGTTATTTAATGCCGGCAAAATGTTTTGCTGGCAATATTTTTTCCAAAAATGTATTTCTGCTAATACATTTTTTCAAAAATGTATTGCTGGCAATAAGTTTTTTTTTTCAAAAATGTATTGCTAGTAATATATTTTCTGTCAAAAATGTATTTATGATAATATTTATTTTCTTAAAAATGTATTGCTGTTAATATTTTTTCCTTCAAAAATGTATTGCTGGTAATATTTTTCCGTTAAAAATGTATTGCTGGTAATTTTTTTCAAAAATATATTGCTGGTAATGTATTGCTGGTAATAATATTTCTTCAAAGATTTATTGCTGGTAATAATTTCAACAAAGTTTTTCTGATATTAAAACTTTTTTTACTCTTTCATAGTGTTTCGACCTCAGTTTTTTAAAAATATATTTCTTCATATATATATATATATATATATATATATATATGTATTTACATTTGAATATATCTATACACACACACAGACACATATGGGGAGATAGACAAACCCGGCTAAGTGTATGCGGGGTCTACGGAGAATTTTTGTCCGAGCCTACGGGCTCGGATTGACCCATATAAAAACCGGCTTTGTGCCACATACTGCCACGTAGAGTGGTCGGGTAAATATCGACTCTTCTTCCGGAATGAAATGTTTGGCAAAACACCAAGGACTCGTGTCTTTTTTCAACAACTTAGACCCCCAAAAAAGGAAATTTCGAGAAAGCAAGAAAAAAAAATCGAAAGAAAGATTATTAAACGAAAAGGTTCCGTTCTTTCTAATAACACATAACTCAGCAATAATATATATATATATATATATATATATATATATATATATATATATATATATATATATATATATATTATATATATATATATATATATATATATATATATAAAAAAGCCTGCTTCATATTTTAGCTATTAGTGTTTGAGGATCTGAATATGTCCATAATGGTTTTGGAAGTGTTTGTGACTATTTTAAGATTATTTAAATGGGATAGGTTGTTCTGGATTGTGGACATGACAGAGTTGGTCGATAGTATTATGCATCTGTTTTCATATAATTTATTATTGCGGATTATGTTATTATTTTCAATGTATATATATATATATATATATATATATATATATATATATATATATATATATATGTATGTATGTATTGAAAACTTATTATTAATTAAGTGTTTGATATTCTTTAATTAATATATATATATATATATATATATATATATTGAAAATTATTATTAATTGTTTGATATTTAATTAATATATATATATATATATATATATATATATATATATATATATTGAAAAATTATTATTAATTAAGTGTTTGATATAAAAATATGCTTTAAACAAAAAATATTATTATAATATAAGCTCTGCTTCTGTATGGAGAACTGTCTTCTTAAAAATAAAAACAAAAATACTAAGGAACTCCGGATTATGCACCCAACGTGTTCTTTTGTATTTTCTGCATACCTGCGCACTTATATATATATATATATATATATATATATATATGAATCCGGCATAGTTTATTACTGAAAACCTCATTTGAGTAGAATGTATCTTATTTTTTTAAATTGTGTTTGTTTTGTCTACCAGATTCTCTGTTCTAGAAAATTTAATGAAGAAAATGTGCCCTTCACCTCGATACAAACCTGTGTCACCTTTCCTCGGTGGTACGATCGTCTGAATCCGGTGTGTTTTAGACTAGACGCAGTGAGGTTCTATTTGCTTTAAAGCAACTCCCCCCCCCCCGCAGATTAGATTTTTTTTTCTCGGAAGCCGTATCTGCTCAGTTTGGTTTCCGAAACGTCATCAAAGCAATTTGTAAAGAGTTAACCCACTGAGCACTGACCACCGCTTTACCGGTGGTAGAGAAAAATTACTTAAAACACAGCCACCGGTTGAACAGTGGTAGAGAATAAAAATTACGTAAAACCGAGCCACTGGTTGAACAGTGGTAGAGAAAATTACGCAAAACCCATCCACCGTTTGAACAGTGGTAGAGAAAATTACGTAAAACCCATCCACCGGTTGAACAGTGGTAGAAAAATTAACAGTAAAACCATGGTAGAGAAAATTATGCAAAACCCAGCCACTGGTTGAACAGTGGTAGAGAAAAATTACGTAAAACCCATCCACCGGTTGAACAGTGGTAGAGAAAATTACGTAAAACCAATCCACCGGTTGAACAGTGGTAGAGAAAATTACGCAAAACCCATCCAACGGTTGAACAGTGGTAGAGAAAACCCATTATTCCACCGGTTGAAAAGTGGTAGAGAATATTACGGTTGAACAGTGGTAGAGAAAAATTACGTAAAACCCATCCACTGTGAAACAGTGGTAGAGAAAATTATGCAAAACCCATCCACTGGTTGAACAGTGGTAGAAAAATTATGTAAAACCAAGCCACTTTGAACAGTGGTAGAAAAAATTTGACGTAAAACCCAAGCCACCGGTTGAACAGTGGTACAGAAAATTACGTAAAACCCAGCCACCGGTTGAACAGTGGTAGAGAAAATTACGTAAAACCCAGCCACTGGTTGAACAGTGGTAGAGAAAATTACGGTTGAAACCCATCCAAATTACGTAAAACCCATCAGTGGTAGAGAAAACCCATCGCAAAACCCATCCATCCACCGGTTGAACAGTGGTAAGAAAATTACGTAAAACCCATCCACCGGTTGAACAGTGGTAGAGAAAATTACGTAAACCCATCCACCGGTTGAACAGTGGTAGAGAAAATTACGTAAACCCATCCACTTTGAACAGTGGTAAAAAATTACCCCATCCACTGGTTGAACAGTGGTAGAGAAAATTACGCAAACCCATCCACCGGGTTGAACAGTGGTAGAGAAATTACGTAAAACCCATCCACCGGTTGAACAGTGGTAGAGAAAATTACGTAAAACCCATCCACCGGTTGAACAGTGGTAGAGAAAACTGGTTGAACAGTGGTAGAGAAAATTACGTAAAAACCCATCCACCGGTTGAACAGTGGTAGAGAAAATTACGTAAAACCCATCACTCAGTGGTAGAGAAAAAAACAAAACCCAGACACTGGTTGAACAGTGGTAGAGAAAATTACGTAAAACCATCCACTGGTTGAACAGTGGTAGAGAAAATTACGTTCCACCGGTTGAACAGTGGTAGAGAAAACCCATTTGACGTAAAACCCATCCACCGGTTGAACAGTGGTAGAGAAATTACGTAAACCCATCCACTGGTTGAACAGTGGTAGAGAAAATTACGTAAAACCCATCCACTGGTTGAACAGTGGTAGAGAAAAATTACGTAAACCCATCCACTGGTTGAACAGTGGTAGAGAAAAAACCCATACTGGTTGAACGTAAAACCCATCCACCCACAGGTTGAACAGTGGTAGAGAAAATTACGTAAAACCCATCCACCGGTTGAACAGTGGTAGAGAATATTACGCAAAACCCATCCACAGGTTGAACAGTGGTAGAGAAAATTACGCAAAACCCATCCACTGGTTGAACAGTGGTAGAGAAAATTACGTAAAACCCATCCACTGGTTGAACAGTGGTAGAGAATATTACGTAAAACCCATCCACCGGTTGAACAGTGGTAGAGAAAATTACGTAAAACCCATCCACTGGTTGAACAGTGGTAGAGAAAATTACGTAAAACCCATCCACCGGTTGAACAGTGGTAGAGAATATTACGTAAAACCCAGCCACTGGTTGAACAGTGGTAGAGAAAATTACGTAAAACCCATCCACCGGTTGAACAGTGGTAGAGAATATTACGTAAAACCCATCCACGGTTGAACAGTGGTAGAGAATATTACGTAAAACCCATCCACTGGTTGAACAGTGTAGAGAAAATTACGTAAACCCATCCACCGGTTGAACAGTGGTAGAGAAAATTACGTAAAACCCATCCACCGGTTGAACAGTGGTAGAGAAAAAAAACCCATCCACTGGTACAGTGTAAAAATTACCCATCCACTTGAACAGTGGTAGAGAAAATTACCCCATCCACCGGTTGAACAGTGGTAGAGAAAATTACGTAAAACCCATCCACCGGTTGAACAGTGGTAGAGAATATTACGTAGACTGGTTGAACAGTGGTATTACGTAAAACCCAGCCACCGGTTGAACAGTGGTAGAGAATATTACGTAAAACCCAGCAGTGGTAGAGAAAATTACGAAAAACCCATCCACCGGTTGAACAGTGGTAGAGAAAATTACGAAAACCCATCCACAGGTTGAACAGTGGTAGAAAAATTACGTAAAACCCATCCACCGGTTGAACAGTGGTAGAGAAAATTACGTAAAACCCATCCACAACAGTGGTAGAGAAAATTACGTAAAACCCATCCACCGGTTGAACAGTGGTAGAGAAAATTACGTAAAAACCCATCCACCGGTTGAACAGTGGTAGAGAATATTACCAAAAAACCCAGTGGTAGAAAAATTACACCCAGGGTTGAACAGTGGTAGAGAAAACTGGTTGAACAGTGGTTAGAAAATTAAAAACCCATCCACCGGTTGAACAGTGGTAGAGAAAATTACGTAAACCCAGCCACTGGTTGAACAGTGGTAGAGAATATTACGTAAAACCCATCCACTGGTTGAACAGTGGTAGAGAAAATTACGTAAAACCCATCCACCGGTTGAACAGTGGTAGAGAATATTACGTAAAACCCAGCCACTGGTTGAACAGTGGTAGAGAAAATTACGTAAAACCCAGCCACTGGTTGAACAGTGGTAGAGAAAATTACGCAAAACCCATCCACTGGTTGAACAGTGGTAGAGAAAATTACGTAAAACCCATCCACCGGTTGAACAGTGGTAGAGAAAATTACGCAAAACCCATCCACTGGTTGAACAGTGGTAGAGAAAATTACGTAAAACCCATCCACTGGTTGAACAGTGGTAGAGAAAATTACGTAAAACCCATCCACCGGTTGAACAGTGGTAGAGAAAATTACGTAAAACCAGCCACTGGTTGAACAGTGGTAGAGAAAATTACGTAAAACCCATCCACCGGTTGAACAGTGGTAGAGAAAATTACGTAAAACCCAGCCACCGGTTGAACAGTGGTAGAGAAAATTACGTAAAACCCATCCACCGGTTGAACAGTGGTAGAGAATATTACGTAAAACCCATCCACCGGTTGAACAGTGGTAGAGAAAATTACGTAAAACCCATCCACCGGTTGAACAGTGGTAGAGAAATTACGTAAACCCATCCACCCAACAGTGGTAGAGAAAAACCCATGAAAACCCAAACCCAGACACTGGTTGAACAGTGGTAGAGAAAATTACGTAAAACCCATCCACTGGTTGAACAGTGGTAGAGAAAATTACGTAAAACCCATCCACTGGTTGAACAGTGGTAGAGAAAATTAACGTAAAAAATACCCAGCCACCGGTTGAACAGTGGTAGAAAAAATTACGAAAACCCATCCACCGGTTGAACAGTGGTAGAGAATTACGTAAACCCAGACACTGGTTGAACAGTGGTAAAAAATTACAAAACCCATCCACTGGTTGAACAGTGGTAGAGAAATTACGTAAAACCCAGCCACCGGTTGAACAGTGGTAGAGAAAATTACGTAAACCCAGACACTGGTTGAACAGTGGTAGAGAAAATTACGTAAAACCCAGACACGGTTGAACAGTGGTAGAAAAAACCCAGACACTGGTTGAACCAAAAACCCAGACACCGGTTGAACAGTGGTAGAGAAAATTACGTAAAACCCAGACACCGGTTGAACAGTGGTAGAAAAATTAACGTGGTAAAACCCATCCACCGGTTGAACAGTGGTAGAGAATAATTACGTAAAACCAAGCCACCGGTTGAACAGTGGTAGAGAAAATTACGTAAAACCCATCCACTGGTTGAACAGTGGTAGACCCATCCACCACCGGTTGAACAGTGGTAGAGAATATTACGTAAAACCCATCCACTGGTTGAACAGTGGTAGAGAAAATTACGAAACCCATCCACCGGTTGAACAGTGGTAGAGAAAATTACGTAAAACCCATCCACTGGTTGAACAGTGGTAGAGAATAATTACGTAAAACCAGCCACTGGTTGAACAGTTGAACAGTGGTAGAGAAAATTACAAAAACCCAGCCACTGGTTGAACAGTGGTAGAGAAAATTACGTAAAACCCATCCACTGGTTGAACAGTGGTAGAGAAAATTACGTAAAACCCATCCACACTGGTTGAACAGTGGTAGAGAAAATTACGTAAACCCAGCCACCGGTTGAAAACAGTGGTTGAACAGAGAAAAATTACGTAAAGCCACTGGTTGAACAGTGGTAGAGAAAATTACGTAAACCCAGACACTGGTTGAACAGTGGTAGAGAAAATTACGTAAAAACCCAGACACTGGTTGAACAGTGGTAGAGAAAATTACGTAAAACCAAGCCACTGGTTGAACAGTGGTAGAGAATAATTTACGTAAAACCCAGCCACTGGTTGAAAGTGGTAGAGAAATTACGTAAACCATCCACTGGTTGAACAGTGGTAGAGAAAATTACGCAAAACCCATCCACTGGTTGAACAGTGGTAGAGAAAATTACCCATCCACCGGTTGAACAGTGGTAGAGAAAATTACGTAAAACCCATCCACTGGTTGAACAGTGGTAGAGAAAATTACGTAAAACCCATCCACTGGTTGAACAGTGGTAGAGAAAATTACGCAAACCCATCCACCGGTTGAACAGTGGTAAAATTACCCAAACCCATCCACTGAACAGTGGAACAAATTACGTAAAACCCATCCACTGGTTGAACAGTGGTAGAGAAAATTACGTAAAAACCCATCCACTGGTTGAACAGTGGTAGAGAAAATTACGTAAAACCCAGACACTGGTTGAACAGTGGTAGAAAATTACGTAAAACCCATCCACTGGTTGAACAGTGGTAGAGAAAATTACGTAAAACCCAGCCACCGGTTGAACAGTGGTAGAGAAAATTACGTAAACCCATCCACTGGTTGAACAGTGGTAGAGAAAATTACGTAAAACCCATCCACTGGTTGAACAGTGGTAGAGAAAATTACGTAAAACCCATCCACTGGTTGAACAGTGGTAGAGAAAATTACGTAAAACCAAGCCACCAAGTTGAACAGTGGTAGAGAAAATTACGAAACCCAGTAGAACAGTGGTAAGAAATTACGTAAACCAAGCCACCGGTTGAACAGTGGTAGAGAAATTACGTAAAACCCAGACACTGGTTGAACAGTGGTAGAGAAAATTACGTAAAACCCATCCACCGGTTGAACAGTGGTAGAGAAAATTACGTAAAACCCATCCACTGGTTGAACAGTGGTAGAGAATAACAGTGAGTAAAACCCATCCACCGGTTGAACAGTGGTAGAGAAAATTACGAAAACCCATCCACTGGTTGAACAGTGGTAGAGAAAATTACGTAAACCCATCCACCGGTTGAACAGTGGTAGAGAAAATTACGTAAAACCCAGACACTGGTTGAACAGTGGTAGAGAAAATTACGTAAAACCCATCCACCGGTTGAACAGTGGTAGAGAAAATTACGTAAACCCAGCCACTGGTTGAACAGTGGTAGAGAAAAATTGAAAACCCATCCACCGGTTGAACAGTGGTAGAAAAATTACGTAAAAACCCCAGACACCGGTTGAACAGTGGTAGAGAAAATTACGTAAAACCCATCCACCGGTTGAACAGTGGTAGAGAAAATTACGTAAAACCCATCCACCGGTTGAACAGTGGTAGAGAAAATTACGAAAACCCATCCACTGGTTGAACAGTGGTAGAAACCCCATCCACTGGTTGAACAGTGGTAGAGAAAATTACGTAAAACCCATCCACTGGTTGAACAGTGGTAGAGAAAATTACGTAAAACCCATCCACCGGTTGAACAGTGGTAGAGAAAATTACATAAAACCAAGCCACTGGTTGAACAGTGGTAGAGAAAATTACGTAAAACCCAGCCACTGGTTGAACAGTGGTAGAGAAAATTACGTAAAACCCAGACACTGGTTGAACAGTGGTAGAGAAAATTTGAACAGTGGTAAAAAATTACAAGCCACTGGTTGAACAGTGGTAGAAAATTACGTTAAAACCCATCCACCGGTTGAACAGTGGAATATAGAGAAACCCATTACAGTGGTAGAGAAAAACCCATCCACCGGTTGAACAGTGGTAGAGAAAATTACGTAAAACCCATCCACCGGTTGAACAGTGGTAGAGAATATTACGTAAAACCCATCCACCGGTTGAACAGTGGTAGAGAAAATTACGTAAAACCCAGACACTGGTTGAACAGTGGTAGAGAAAATTACGTAAAACCCAGCCACCGGTTGAACAGTGGTAGAAAATTGAAACCCAGTGGTTGAACAGTGGTAGAAAATTACGTAAACCCATCCACTGGTTGAACAGTGGTAGAAAAATTACGTAAAACCAGACACTGGTTGAACAGTGGTAGAGAAAATTACGTAAAACCCATCCACTGGTTGAACAGTGGTAGAGAAAATTACGTAAAACCCATCCACTGGTTGAACAGTGGTAGAGAATATTAGAAAACCCAGCCACTGGTTGAACAGTGGTAAAAAATTACCCCATCCACTGGTTGAACAGTGGTAGAAAATTACGAAACCCAGTGGTTGAACAGTGGTAGAGAAATTACGTAAAGAACTGGTTGAACAGTGGTAGAGAAAAAACCCATCCACTGGTTGAACAGTGGTAGAGAAAATTACGTAAAACCCATCCACCGGTTGAACAGTGGTAGAGAAAATTACGCAAAACCCATCCACTGGTTGAACAGTGGTAGAGAAAATTACGTAAAACCCAGCCACTGGTTGAACAGTGGTAGAGAAAATTACGTAAAACCCATCCACTGGTTGAACAGTGGTAGAAAAATTACGTAAAAACCCATCCACTGGTTGAACAGTGGTAGAGAAAATTACGCAAAACCCATCCACTGGTTGAACAGTGGTAGAGAAAATTACGTAAAACCCAGACACTGGTTGAACAGTGGTAGAGAATATTACGTAAAACCCAGACACTGGTTGAACAGTGGTAGAGAAACCCATTTGAACAGTAAAAAATTACCCATCCACTGGTTGAACAGTGGTAGAGAAAATTACGTAAAACCCATCCACCGGTTGAACAGTGGTAGAGAAAATTACGTAAAACCCATACACTGGTTGAACAGTGGTAGAAAATTACGAAAACCCATCCACTGGTTGAAAGTGGTAGAGAAAATTACGCCACCACTGGTTGAACAGTGGTAGAGAAAATTACGTAAAACCCATCCACTGGTTGAACAGTGGTAGAGAAAATTACGTAAAACCCATCCACTGGTTGAACAGAAGAAAATTACGTAAAACCCATCCACCGGTTGAACAGTGGTAGAGAAAATTACGTAAAACCCATCCACTGGTTGAACAGTGGTAGAGAAAATTACGTAAAACCCATCCAACAGTGGTAGTAGAAAAAATTACGTAAAACCCATCCACTGGTTGAACAGTGGTAGAGAAAATTACGTAAAAACCCATCCACTGGTTGAAAACCCAAAAACCCATCCACTGGTTGAACAGTGGTAGAGAAAATTACGTAAAAAATACCCATCCACCGGTTGAACAGTGGTAGAGAAAATTACGTAAAACCCATCCACCGGTTGAACAGTGGTAGAGAATATTACGTAAAACCCAGCACCGGTTGAACAGTGGTAGAGAAAATTGAAAACCCAGCCACCGTAGAACAGTGGTAGAGAAAAAAAACCCAGACACTGGTTGAACAGTGGTAGAGAAAATTACAAAAAAACCCTGGTTGAACTGGTTGAACAGTGGTAGAGAAAATTACGTAAAACCCCATCCACTGGTTGAACAGTGGTAGAAAATTACAAGCCACTGGTTGAACAGTGGTAGAGAAAATTACGCAAAACCCATCCACTGGTTGAACAGTGGTAGAGAAAATTACGTAAAACCCATCCACTGGTTGAACAGTGGTAGAGAAAATTACGTAAAACCCATCCACTGGTTGAACAGTGGTAGAGAAAATTACGTAAAACCCAGCCACTGGTTGAACAGTGGTAGAGAAAATTACGTAAACCCAGACACTGGTTGAACAGTGGTAGAGAATATTACGTAAAACCCAGCCACCGGTTGAACAGTGGTAGAGAAAATTACGTAAAACCCAGCCACTGGTTGAACAGTGGTAGAGAAAATTACGTAAAACCCATCCACCGGTTGAACAGTGGTAGAGAAAATTACGTAAAACCAAGCCACCGGTTGAACAGTGGTAGAGAATATTACGTAAAACCCATCCACCGGTTGAACAGTGGTAGAGAAAATTACGTAAAACCCATCCACCGGTTGAACAGTGGTAGAGAAAATTACGTAAAACCCATCCACTGGTTGAACAGTGGTAGAGAAAATTACGTAAAACCCATCCACCGGTTGAACAGTGGTAGAGAATATTACGTAAAACCCAGACACTGGTTGAACAGTGGTAGAGAAAATTACGTAAAACCAAGCCACCGGTTGAACAGTGGTAGAGAAAATTACGTAAAACCCAGACACTGGTTGAACAGTGGTAGAGAAAATTACGTAAAACCCAGCCACTGGTTGAACAGTGGTAGAGAAAATTACGTAAAACCCATCCACCGGTTGAACAGTGGTAGAGAAAATTACGTAAAACCCATCCACTGGTTGAACAGTGGTAGAGAAAAATTACGTAAAACCCATCCACTGGTTGAACAGTGGTAGAACAATATTACGTAAAACCCAGCCACCGGTTGAACAGTGGTAGAGAAAATTACGTAAAACCCAGACACTGGTTGAACAGTGGTAGACGTAAAATAGCCACCGGTTGAACAGTGGTAAAAATTACCAAGCCACTGGTTGAACAGTGGTAGAGAATATTACGTAAAACCCAGCCACTGGTTGAACAGTGGTAGAGAAAATTACGTAAACCCAGCCACTGGTTGAACAGTGGTAGAGAATATTACGTAAAACCCAGCCACTGGTTGAACAGTGGTAGAGAAAATTACGTAAACCCAGCCACTGGTTGAACAGTGGTAGAGAAATTACGTAAAAATTACATCCACCGGTTGAACAGTGGTAGAGAAAATTACGTAAAACCCAGACACCGGTTGAACAGTGGTAGAGAATATTACGTAAAACCCATCCACTGGTTGAACAGTGGTAGAGAAAATTACGTAAAACCCATCCACCGGTTGAACAGTGGTAGAAAAATTACGTAAAACCCATCCACCGGTTGAACAGTGGTAGAGAAAATTACGTAAAACCAAACAGTGGTAGAGAAAATCCACCGGTTGAACAGTGGTAGAGAAAATTACGAAAACCCAGACACTGGTTGAACAGTGGTAGAGAATTGAACCCAGTGGTAGAACAGTGGTAGAGAAAATTACGTAAAACCCAGACACTGGTTGAACAGTGGTAGAGAAAATTACGTAAAACCCATCCACTGGTTGAACAGTGGTAGAGAAAATTACGGTTGAACAGGTAAAACCCATCCACCGTTGAACAGTGGTAGAGAATATTACGTAAAACCATCCACTGGTTGAACAGTGGTAGAGAAAATTACAAAACCCCATCCACAGTGGTTGAACAGTGGTAGAGAAAAATTACGTAAAACCCATCCACTGGTTGAACAGTGGTAGAGAAAATTCCACGTGGTAAAACCCATCCACCGGTTGAACAGTGGTAGAGAAAATTACGTAAAACCCATCCACCGGTTGAACAGTGGTAGAAAAATTACGTAAAACCCATCCACCGGTTGAAACAGTGGTCCAGAAAAAGTGGTAGAAAATACGTAAAACCCATCCACCGGTTGAACAGTGGTAGAGAAAATTACGTAAAACCCATCCACCGGTTGAACAGTGGTAGAGAATATTACGTAAAACCCATCCACCGGTTGAACAGTGGTAGAGAAAATTACGTAAAACCCATCCACCGGTTGAACAGTGGTAGAGAAAATTACGTAAAACCCATCCACCGGTTGAACAGTGGTAGAGAAAATTATGAACAGTGGTTGAAAACCAAAACCCATCCACCCCATCCAACAGTGGTAGAGAAAATTACGTAAAACCCAGACACTGGTTGAACAGTGGTAGAGAAAATTACGTAAAACCCAGACACTGGTTGAACAGTGGTAGAGAAAATTACGTAAAACCAAGCCACCGGTTGAACAGTGGTAGAGAATATTACGTAAAACCCATCCACCGGTTGAACAGTGGTAGAGAATATTACGTAAAACCCATCCACCGGTTGAACAGTGGTAGAGAAAATTACGTAAAACCCATCCACCGGTTGAACAGTGGTAGAGAAAACCCATCCATTTGAACAGTGGTAGAGAATATTACGTAAAACCCATCCACTGGTTGAACAGTGGTAGAGAAAATTACGTAAAACCCATCCACCGGTTGAACAGTGGTAGAGAAAAACAGTACGAAAATTATAAAACCCATCCACCGTTTGAACAGTGGTAGAGAAAATTACGTAAAACCAAGCCACCGGTTGAACAGTGAACAGTGGTAGAAAATTACGTAAAACCCAGACACTGGTTGAACAGTGGTAGAGAAAAATTACGTAAAACCCAGACACTGGTTGAACAGTGGTAGAGAAAATTACGTGGTAAAAAATTACAAACCAAGCCACCGGTTGAACAGTGGTAACAAATTACGTAAACCCATCCAAAGTTGAAAACAGCCACCGACTGGTAGAGAAAATTACAAACCAGCCACTGGTAAAAAAATTACCCCATCCACTGGTTGAACAGTGGTAGAGAAAATTACGTAAAACCCATCCACCGGTTGAACAGTGGTAGAAAAATTACCATCCACTGGTTGAACAGTGGTAAAAAAACCCATCCACTGGTTGAACAGTGGTAGAAAAATTACGTAAAACCCATCCACCGGTTGAACAGTGGTAGAGAAATTACGTAAAACCCATCCACCGGTTGAACAGTGGTAGAGAAAATTACGTAAAACCCATCCACCTGTTGAACAGTGGTAGAGAAAATTACGTAAAACCCACTGGTTGAACAGTGGTGGTAAAACCCATCCCCATCCACTGGTTGAACAGTGGTAGAGAATATTACGTAAAACCAAGCCACCGGTTGAACAGTGGTAGAGAAAATTACGTAAACCCAGCCACTGGTTGAACAGTGGTAGAGAAAATTACGCAAAACCCATCCACTGGTTGAACAGTGGTAGAGAAAATTACGTAAAACCCAGACACTGGTTGAACAGTGGTAGAGAAAATTACGTAAAACCCATCCACCGGTTGAACAGTGGTAGAGAAAATTACGTAAAACCCATCCACCGGTTGAACAGTGGTAGAGAAAATTACGTAAAACCCAACAGTCCAAAATTACGTAAAACCATCCACTTTGAACAGTGGTAGAGAAAATTGGTTGAACAGTGGTAAAAATTACGTAAAACCCATCCACCGTTGAACAGTGGTAGAGAAAATTACGTAAAACCAAGCCACCGGTTGAACAGTGGTAGAGAATATTACGTTGAAAACCCATCCACCGGTTTAACAGTGGTAGAGAAAATTACGTAAAACCCATCCACTGGTTGAACAGTGGTAGAAAAAAATTACGTAAAACCCAGCCACCGGTTGAACAGTGGTAGAGAAATTACGTAAAACCCATCCACCAGGTTGAACAGTGGTAGAGAAAATTACGTAAAACCCATCCAACAGTGGTTGAACAGTGGTAGAACCCATTACGGTTGAACAGTGGTGAGAAAATTACGTAAACCCATCCACTGGTTGAACAGTGGTAGAGAAATTACGTAAAACCCATCCACCGGTTGAACAGTGGTAGAAAAAATTGAACAAGAAACCCATCCACCGGTTGAACAGTGGTAGAGAAAATTACGTAAAACCCATCCACCGGTTGAACAGTGGTAGAGAAAATTACGCAAAACCCATCCACTGGTTGAACAGTGGTAGAGAAAATTACGTAAAACCCATCCACCGGTTGAACAGTGGTAGAAATTACGTAAAACCCATCCACTGGTTGAACAGTGGTAGAGAAAATTACGTAAAACCCATCCACCGGTTGAACAGTGGTAGAGAAATTACGAAAACCCATCCACCGGTTGAACAGTGGTAGAGAAAATTACGAAAACCCATCCACGGTTGAACAGTGGTAGAGAATATTACGTAAAACCCATCCACCGGTTGAACAGTGGTAGAGAATATTACGTAAAACCCATCCACCGGTTGAACAGTGAAAAGAGAAAATTTGAACAGTGGTAAAAAAATTACCCCAGCCACTGGTTGAACAGTGGTAGAGAAAATTACGTAAAACCCAAAACCGGTTGAACAGTGGTAGAAAAAATTAAAAAACCCATCCACCGGTTGAACAGTGGTAGAGAAAATTACGTAAAACCCATCCACCGGTTGAACAGTGGTAGAGAAAATTACGTAAACCCATCCACTGGTTGAACAGTGGTAGAAAATTATTAAAACCCATCCACCAGTTGAACAGTGGTAGAGAAAATTACGTAAAAATTACCATCCACCGGTTGAACAGTGGTAGAAAAATTTGAACGAAAAACCCAGCCACCGGTTGAACAGTGGTAGAGAAAATTACGTAAAACCCAGCCACCGGTTGAACAGTGGTAGAGAAAATTACGTAAAACCCATCCACCGGTTGAACAGTGGTAGAGAAAATTACGTAAAAACCCATCCACCGGTTGAACAGTGGTAGAGAAAATTACGTAAAACCACGCCACTGGTTGAACAGTGGTAGAGAAATTACGTAAAACCCATCCACCGGTTGAACAGTGGTAGAGAAAATTACGTAAAAACCCATCCACTGGTTGAACAGTGGTAGAGAATATTACGTAAAACCCATCCACCGGTTGAACAGTGGTAGAGAAAATTACGTAAAACCCATCCACCGAACAGTGGTAGAAAACCTGGTTGAACAGTGGTAGAAAAATTACGTAAAAACCATCCACTGGTTGAACAGTGGTAGAGAAAATTACGTAAAAACCCATCCACCGGTTGAACAGTGAAATTACAAACCCATCCACCGGTTGAACAGTGGTAGAGAAAATTACGTAAAACCCATCCACTGTTGAACAGTGGTAGAGAAATTACGTAAAACCCATCCACCGGTTGAACAGTGGTAGAGAAAATTACGTAAAACCCATCCACCGGTTGAACAGTGGTAGAGAAAATTACGTAAAACCCATCCACCGAACAGTGGTAGAGAAAATTACGTAAAACCCATCCACCGGTTGAACAGTGGTAGAGAAAATTACGAAAATCCACCCAACAGTCCACCGGGTTGAACAGTGGTAGAGAAAATTACGTAAAACCCATCCACGGTTGAACAGTGGTAGAAAATTCACGAAAACCCATCCACTGGTTGAACAGTGGTAGAAAATTACGTAAAAACCCATCCACCGGTTGAACAGTGGTAGAGAAAATTACGTAAAAACCCATCCACCGGTTGAACAGTGGTAGAGAAATTATTAACAGTGGTAAAGAAAATTACAAAACCACCACCGGTTGAACAGTGGTAGAGAAATTAACAGTGGTAAAACCCATCCACCGGTTGAACAGTGGTAGAGAAAATTATGTAAAACCCATCCACCGGTTGAACAGTGGTAGAGAAAATTATTTGAACAGTGGTAAGAAAATACCCCATCCACCGGTTGAACAGTGGTAGAAATATTGAACGTAAAAATTACATCCACCTCTGGTTGAACAGTGGTAGAGAAAAATTACGTAAAAACCCAGACACTGGTTGAACAGTGGTAGAGAAAATTACGTAAAACCCATCCACCGGTTGAACAGTGGTAGAAAAAAAACCAAATACCAAAGGACTGTAAAACCCATCCACCGGTTGAACAGTGGTAGAGAAATTACGTAAAACCCATCCACCGGTTGAACAGTGGTAGAGAAAATTACGTAAAACCCATCCACCGGTTGAACAGTGGTAGAGAAAATTACGTAAAACCATCCACTGGTTGAACAGTGGTAGAGAAAATTACGTAAAACCAAGCCACCGTTGAACAGTGGTAGAGAAAATTACGTAAAACCCATCCACCGGTTGAACAGTGGTAGAGAAAATTACGTAAAAAATTACATCCACCGGTTGAACAGTGGTAGAGAATATTACAGTGGTAGAAACCCATCCACCGGTTGAACAGTAAAAAACCAGTGGTAGCCATCCACCGGTTGAACAGTGGTAGAAAAATTAGTGGTAAAAAACCCAGACACTGGTTGAACAGTGGTAGAGAAAAAATTATCCACCGTAAAACCAAGCCACCGGTTGAACAGTGGTAGAGAAATTACGTAAAACCCATCCACCGGTTGAACAGTGGTAGAGAAAATTACGTAAAACCCATCCACCGGTTGAACAGTGGTAGAGAAAATTACGTAAAACCCATCCATCCGGGTTGAACAGTGGTAGAGAAAAATTACGTAAAAAAACCAAGCCACTGGTTGAACAGTGGTAGAGAAAATTACGTAAAACCAAGACACTGGTTGAACAGTGGTAGAAAAAATTACGAAAATTAACGTAAATTATGTAAAAACAAGCCACCGTTGAACAGTGGTAGAGAAAATTACGTAAAACCCATCCACCGGTTTAAGAGTGGTAGAGAAAATTACGTAAAACCCAGACACTGGTTGAACAGTGGTAGAGAAAATTACGTAAAACCAAGCCACCGGTTGAACAGTGGTAGAAAAAATTACGCAAAACCAAGCCACTGGTTGAACAGTGGTAGAGAAAATTATGTAAAACCCATCCACCAGTTGAACAGTGGTAGAGAAAATTACGTAAAACCCAAGCCACCGGGTTGAAGTGTGGTGAAATTATGTAAAACCAAGACACCGGTTGAACAGTGGTAGAGAAAATTACGTAAAACCCATCCACCCCATCCACCGGTTGAACAGTGGTAGAGAAAATTACGTAAAACCAAGCCACCGGTTGAACAGTGGTAAAACCAAAAAAACCCAAAACACCGGTTGAACAGTGGTAGAGAAAATTACGTAAAAACCAAGCCACCGGTTGAACAGTGGTAGAGAAAATTACGTAAAACCAAGCCACCGGTTGAACAGTGGTAGAGAAAATTACGTAAAACCAAGCCACCGGTTGAACAGTGGTAGAGAAAATTACGTAAAACCCATCCACCGGTTGAACAGTGGTAGAGAAAATTACGTAAAACCCATCCACCGGTTGAACAGTGGTAGAGAAAATTACGTAAAACCCATCCACCGTTTGAACAGTGGTAGAGAAAATTACGTAAAACCCAGACACCGGTTGAACAGTGTAGGAGAAAAATTACACAAATCCCAGCAACCGGTTGAATGGCGGGCAGACACTTGTTACTGTTTTTATATCTGCCGTGAAACATTATATAACAATTATTTGCGAATTTTGACTCTTGAGCTCAGGCAGAAGGGTTAAAATTGTTCAGGAATGCTGGCTTCAAAGGGTTAATGGAATTTTTATGTTTATTAACTCGACATATTTTTATGACTGCAAATGTTATTTTAGCACATAGTTTAAATTTGATTAGAATCCGGAGTACAGTATCGAGAAACGCATCTCGCCCTTTTCTATGTAGTGCAGTCTTGTTGATGTAGTATAAATGTCATAGTTTAGCTTCGATATAAAATATATTGCAATAAAGGGACATTTCAGTTAAGATTGTCTCTGGGGATAAACGCACTGTTAATGTGAGATATGTTTACACGTATATATGTATATTGAAATGTCATTTCTTACTTTTATTTTAATTTATAACGCGCGATTTATTAATTAATTAAATATTTATTTATTATTTTTCATTTTTATTTAGTTTTGTTTAATCTTCCTTAAATTAATATTGGAAACAAATTAGAAACGTTTTGGGACAAGGTAATAATCGGGAATGCAAAATGAAGCTATTAAAAAGAATCCAGAAGGAAGAACATTTTGGCTTGATCATAAATTCAAAAATTCAGATTCTTGTAAAGAAGATTCAAAACTTATGAAAAGAATCGGTCAGCGTTCAAAGACTTTTCATTCTTTTCTTCCTTGACGTAGAAAAAAAAATTATGAAAAGAAATTTCTGATTTTTTTGTTTTTCCCGTGATTTATAATCTTTTTCTTTTTTTTTTTTTTTTAAACTGGACAATTTCTCTTTGTAAAGCAACTCATCACAAACGATATTTGCCTTCAAAATTTGTTCTTAGTTTGTTTTTGAAATTCAAGGACGACGCCGATAAAAAATTGTTTGAGGCGCGTAAACATCAGGCGTTCACAAGAAAAAAAATGAGTGAGAAATTTTGTGTGATTCCATGCAGAGTAAAGACGAGATAGGAAATTGCACACAGAGTAAAGAAGAGTGAAATATTGCACACAGAGAAAAGACGGGATAGAAAATTGCACATAGAGTAAAGTCAAGATTGAAAATTGCTCAGAGAGTAAGGACAAGTTAGAAGATTGCACACAGAATAAAGAAGAGTGAAATATTGCACACAGAGTAAAAACTGGATAGAAAATTGCATATAGAGTAAAGTCGAGATTGAAAATTGCACACAGAGTAAAGCTGAGATTGAAAATTGCACACGGAGTAAGGACAAGTTAGAAGTTTGCACACAGAGTAAAGACAAGATGGAAAATTGCACACAGAGTAAAGACGGGATAGAAAATTGCACACAGAGTAAAGAAGAGTGAAATATTGCATACCGAGTAAAGACGAGTTAGAAGATTGCACACATAGTAAAGACGAGATAGAAAATTGCACACAGAGTAAAGAAGAGATAGAAAATTGCACACAGAGTAAAGAAGAGTGAAATATTGCATACCGAGTAAAGACGAGTTAGAAGATTGAACATATAGTAAAGAGATAGAAAATTGCACGCAGCGTAAAGATGAGATTGAAAATTGCGCACAGAGTTAGGATGAGTTACAAGATTGCACACAGAGTAAAGAAGAGTGAAATATTGCACACAGAGTAAATACGAGACAGAAAATTGTACACAGAGTAAAGCTGAGATTGAAAATTGCACACAGAGTAAAAACAAGTCGGAAAATTGCACACAGAGTAATGTCGAGTTTGAAAATTGCACACGGAGTAAGGTCCAGTTAGAAGATTGCACACAGTGTAAAGAAGAGTGAAATATTGTAATGAAGTTATGAATTTAATCATTTTCTTTGAGTTTTTAACGTTGTGGAAATCTTCTATGTTGGCTGAGGAAAGTAGTCATTTTTTAGAAATGGAGATATTGGAAAAATACGGGTCGTAGATTTATATTTTGATAAGGTTCGATAGCTGGACTCTCGGGGAATTTTCTTCTAAATAAGTTATGTTCTCTTTTAACGAGTGTGGCATTCTTTCGACGAAAGTTGTGGTTGAATTTATTTCTATGTATAAATAATGAATTTAATAAATTGTTGTGTATAAGATCCCTTTTGTGTTCATAGATACATTTTTTTTTATTTCTGCAAATTTCCCCAGTGTATAGTGACGAGCAGTTCTAGAAATGTATGTTGTATATACTTGATTCAGTATTATTATTCTTATGGGTATTTTTGGTTCTGATCATATCCATGATACTTTGGGATGTGGTTGTAAATAGACGAGAGAAAATGGCCTTGTTGATAGATATTATTTATTCCGAGTATTATGACATAACACAATGTCATCATCAGGGTGTTGTTTATTGCAAAACAAATATTGTAGTGTTCATTATTTTCGAAGACAAAATTGTTGTGTTCATCTGAAAGTTATTTTTTTTTAATTGTGGATTGAATAACACTGACACGCTTGATATTGCATCAGGGGAGATAACTAAGTATGGTTGTGTAGCGTTTTTATAAAATAAGTTGTAAAAACTATTAGCGCAAAACTTGACTTTTTACACATTTTAAAACATTTGCTCAGTATTCCTAATTAATTTAATTAAGATTTGATTTCAATTTTTTTTAATATTGATAGCTTCGACAATTTTTAGTTTATGTTTATTCTTGTCATGAAAAAGTAGAGAAGTATTTTCGACAAGAATTTTTCTGAATTGCGAATGTGAACAGGTATGTTATTGTTAGCGTTTGGAAATGTTGGACGTATCATTCAAATGAAAACATCCACCCAGACAATATATATATATATATATATATATATATATATATATATATATATATATATATATATATACCTAGTGAGCCAGACAAACCGACCTAGGTGTATCTAGGTCTGCTCTACGGTTGTATTGAGCGCTTTTGTTAGTTAGTTGCTTACTCGTATCGGGGTTTTTTTTTTTGGGCTTCAGACCTGCATCTGTGCGATTTTTTGTCGGCAGAAGTTCATGTTTGTAGCTCTTTCTTTTTAAAACCTTTTTTCCTCGAGATTGATTTGATTATTAGCAAATCAAAATTCGAAGGTTTTTCGAAACGAGTCTAGTTATCTATCTATCTATCTATCTATATATATATATATATATATATGAATGAATAAACAAGGATAAATAAGGTCAGGTTTAAAGAATTGACATTTAAGAACATAGATTAATGTGAATAGAGTGACATATATATATATATATATATATATGTATATACATACATATATATATATATATATATATGTATATATATATATATATATATGTATATATATATATATTTATAGATAGATAGATAGATAGATAGAGGGTACGATTGGTAAGCTGTCGCAGTTTTAGATTTTTAATTTCACGCATGCGCGTTGTTTGTTTTTGATTTTGTCGACTGTACATTATATTAGGGGCAGCTGGACACCGTCTGCGAGAAAACAAGTAGCATGTGACGCAATTCATTCAGTCAGAAGTTTGGAAGCAACAGGCTTGGAATTCGCACCAAAAGCTCTAATAGGAACATTTCAGTGTGTTTGGCTGTCAATCTGAGGACAGTGTAGAGAATTCGGAAAGAATTGGGTGATATATCCATTCAACATCATGGTATTTTGAGTGATTACTAGTGATGGCGACATTATGCCTCCATTCATCTTGTGGCTGGGCCTCAGACTCAACACGAAGGCCCACCTTAAGTGCCTTGAGGAGTTAGCGCTGCCCTGGGTCAAGAGTCTGCCTGCTGGAAGCCCCTATATCTGGCAACAGAACCCAGCACCATGCCACACAAGTAGGAGAACCCAGTCATGTCTGTTAGACCATTTCTACGGCCACATCATCACTTACATCTGGTCACTTAATTCCCGAGCCTGCAACCCCCTTGATTATTATGCGTGGGGTGCAGTTGAGCGAAAGATCAACAAAATTCCTTGTAACACCAAAGATGAACTGAAGACAAGGATCATGGCAGCATTCACCAACATAAACAAGGAGACCGTCCAGAAAAGATGCAGGAGATTCCGAAGTCTTCTGGAGGCCGTGGCTCAAGACAATGGAGACTTTATTGAATAAATTTACACTTTGGCATTTCAAGAAATTATTCGTGTAATTTTGGTGAATAAATCTTTTAAAATAAGATGTTAGCATTATTTTCATTTTTGCGTAATTTAGACGACAATTTATCCATCGCACCCTGTTGATAGATATATAGATAAATACGCTGAGAATGAGATAGCTAGCTAGCTAGCTAGATAGATAGTTTGAGATAAACAAATCAATCGAAAATGTGTAAGAGAATACGATATGTGAAGACTCAAAAACAAATCTACAGACATATACATATATATATATACAGTCCGAAAATTATTTTAAGACATTTTCATGTTTATACATTCTATTTATAGATACAAATATTTAAGTAAATGCTTTGTTTTATAATAAAAAGTATTAATAACATTTGCCGGTCTGAATGTCCGAGAAATTTTCATAGAAAATATTCATTCTCCGACAGGAATCGAACCTGTATCCTATACAGAACCGTCATTTAGCCTGGACCAATTGAGCCATGGAGAATCGTTCGATTGGCGGCGGGGGGGGGGGGTTATGATTTTACTACTTTTAAACTTCAATCTTCCATGAATCTCTCACGTACATTCATATCTGTTCAAAGCATATCCAAATGTATACAAATGACAAACAAATATACATATATACACAGGCGACAATATATACAAATGGATCTCAGAATGTTTGTTTAATATTCATTAATTCTATATAGATATAAAAAGAATGTGATAATACCCAGTAAATTGAAAAAGTGAGAACTGCCCACTGTAATTTCTTTTGTACAATTTCTTTTCTAAAACACAAATCGTTGGAACAGACAGTTGATAAATGATCGATTGTTTTGCTCTTGTGGCTATTACAGCTACAGTCAACGACGAAATTATTCGTACGCCCATCAATTTTGAATATTTTTTTATCCATTTCTCAGAATCTAACTCCCGTAGGATGCTAGGGTTTTTTTTATATGTTAATAAGCACAAGAAAAGGAATATAAAACTCGATTTTCAGAACAATACATTAAATACAACAAATTTGACAGGCGAATTATGCAAAATAGGAAAAGACAAAATTGAAAAAAGAAAAGCGAGAAATGCACACCGTAATTTCTTTGTTCAATTTCTTTTCGAAAAAGAAAATGTTTTCGTTTCCATTAAAATTTTCGTCCAATCTCTTCACCTTTTAGTTACTGCTTTTCAATTATTTCACTGACAAGAACAAATTACATCTACAGTAAATAATTAACATATCTATACATGTGATTAACACTCCCACCTATCTCCGTGCTTCTATACACATCACACACATAGACACATGTCTCTATATTTATGACTATTTATAGTGTTAGGTTAGCATTAAATTCTTTTATTATCCAAAAGCAAATCCGTCTAATTTATACTTTCGTATTATCTTCAATGTTTCGATTTGTTGTCAGAAAACCTAAACCGTTCTAAAATAATTTAAAACAGATTTTCAGACGATTATCCCTTGGCTCAAAAATGTTCATTATTTCAATGTCAGTTTAAATTTCGTTAGGCAAATTTTAATTTCTTATATATTGGCTAACAATTCCTAATACATATATTGGCTAAATATTTTTAAAACATATATTTGCCTATAATTTCTAATACATATATGAACTAAAATGTCTAATACGTAGTCATCGACGAAATTATTCGTACACTCATTTATTTTTAATATTTCTTAGAATTTAATGCCCGTATGTTGCCAGGTTTTTATATGTTAATAAGCACAAAAAAGGAATATAAAACTCAATTTTCAGAACAATAGGTTAAATACAACAAATTTGACAGTCAATATTCCTTATTGTGTGCTTATTTTCATATAAAAAAAACCTGGCCTCAGATTTTGAGAAATGGATAAAAATGTTCATTATTTCAATGTTAGTTTAAATTTCGTTAGGCAAATTTTAATTTCTTATATATTGCCTAACAATTTCTAATACATATATTTTCTTACCGTTTTTAATACATATATATAGACTTATAATGTCTAATACATGTATTGCTTTTTAATTTTTAATCCATATATTGGCTTTATTTATATGGATTTTTAAACCTATATAATTTCTTATTACTGCAAACATTATTTTTAAGCTGTAAAGGTATTGATATCCCGGTTTTTGTTTTGTGTGAACTTGTTTTTATTAAACAGAGAAATTAATAGCAACTGGCTCTATGTCGACTGTTGCTAATTTCCCAGTTCAATAAATATGAAAAAAAAAGCCCAACAAAATAACAGCGATAAACACACGTGACCCGCCACCAAATAAAGTTTATAGTGATAAATTGGCTTATAATTTCTAATGCATATATTATACATATCGTTTTTTTAATCGGTATCAACCGATGCTAGGCTGTAAAGTCAGTAACAAAAATTAGGAACAGAAACATTAATAATGAGCAGGAAGAAGAAATAATAATCAGGTGAACAGTATATAGCGATTGACATTGCATACAAATTGTTGAAGATTAAATCTGAGTGGAAAGTACGGAGCTAGAAGGAAGTTCCACAAGCGAGAAGTGCGAGAGAAGAAACTATTAACATATAATTTATGGTTACTCTAAATTGGTGAGATCTCGACGCCAGTCTGGTACTACGCTTAAATTCATAAAGTCTACGTATCATTGCGCAGAGCGATATTTATTTCGGCTTCAAATACAGAAAATGTGGCACAAGGCCAAAAATTGGGAATGGGGAAAAGGACGGTCTTCTTCTGCCTTAAAATTAAACTAAGCTAGCCACAAACACTGAACCAAACATACCATAATATTCCTAACACCAAAACAACTCATTCTTAACTTTCTTACTACATCCACCATAATACCACATTGTCTCTATGAAAATCCTAACTAGTCCCCATATATACAATTCATTGTTTGTGAGGAAAAGGGTAATAAAATAACAATACCATAGGGAAGAGCTAATCTGAACAATTACTATGAAAGTATTTATAGAAAAGAGACAGAGAGGCAACCTTATGGTGGTGGGAAAGTGATTGAAGCCGAGCGGCCAGATCGGGACTGACAATATTGCCGATTCTTCTTTGGATCTTATCA